>JANITX010000008.1:58232633-58245242 GCA_027564395.1 Erythroxylum ulei
TTCTTTTTAATGATAACAGTTTCTTCAAGGAGTGTCCTCATCCTGATGAGAAACAAAGATCGGAGCTTAGCAGGAGGCTTGGACTTGAAATCAGGCAGATTAAGTTTTGGTTCCAGAACAGGCGAACACAAATGAAGGTGATGCATTAGCTAAATTTTTCTCTGAAGTATGGGTTTTTTATTTGTTCTTTTCACTTCTTTCGGCCTTTTGTTTTAGTAGTACTGAAGGATTTGAAGTCCATCATTTTTGGATTTCAGACCCAACTGGAACGACATGAGAACTTAATCCTCAGACAAGAAAATGATAAGCTCCGAGCTGAGAATGAGATGTTGAGACAAAACATGACAGACCCAATCTGCAACAGCTGTGGTGGTTCTGTGGTACCTGGACCAGTGTCTTACGAACAACAACATTTAAGGGTTGAAAATGCTCGATTAAAAGACGAGTTAAATCGTGTCTGTGCATTAGCCAGTAAGTTCGTAGGCAGACCACTTTCGTCCTCACCGAGTCCTATGCCTCCCTTTAGTCCAAACTCTACTATGGACTCAACACTGCCAATGGGACTTGGTTACAATGATGGAGCTGCAATGCCTTTTATGAAACCAGTTGATGGTTTTATGATTAATGAAGTACCTTTTGACAGATCTTTGTTTATAGATCTTGCAATGGTAGCTATGGAGGAGTTGGTGAAGTTGGCACAGATTGATAGCCCTTTTTGGATTAAAAGCTTGGATGGAGGGAAAGAAACCTTAAACCTTGAGGGGTACATGAGGGCATTTCCTTCTTGTGGAATGAAGCCAAGTAGCTTTGTCTCAGAGGCTTCAAGAGAGACTGGAATAGTTATCATCAACAGCATCACACTAGTTGAAGCATTAATGGATTCGGTATGTTTATTTGCTTCTTCAGTATTCACCTGCTAACTCTGCTCTTTATCAATGAATCTTAGCATCTGATACAAGCTTTCTCTGTATACAGAATCAATATGTGGAAATTTTCCCTGGATTGATTGCTCAGGCCTCTACCATTGATATATTATCAATAGGATTTGATGGAAGCAAAAATGGTTTTCTGCAATTGGTATGTTCATCTGCAATTTGTTTTTCTTGATAATTAAAGTCTGAAAAGTAATGAAGACTTTGTTTGTAGATGCAAGCTGAGTTCCAAGTGGTTTCGCCTTTTGTCCCCGTCCGTCATGTGAGATTCCTTCGGTTCTGCAAGCGGCACGCAGAAGGTTTTTGGGCTGTGGTTGATGTTTCCATTGATGGAAATCAAGAAAGCGACAATGGACATGCTTTAACAACATGCCGGAGGCTTCCCTCCGGCTGCATAATCCAAGATATGGCTAATGGTTGCTCGAAGGTAACAACACAAGGGAATTTTTTACCTGTACTGCTCAAACTTTTCCTTGCAACAGAGAGTTTGTTCTGATGAAAAAAGGAAAAGAAAAGAAGCTGAGATCCTGTGACTAAAAACATTGGTAATTGATATAAGTTCTAACCGATCATTGACTTGTGCTTCCTGGAACCTGTTTCTGCTACCAGTGTAACATTTGCTGCTGGTACAGGAGCTTATATGAGATTGTTCGATTCCAAAACGAATTTTGACTCATCACTTCCAAAAAGCTGTTAAACTATCACATGACATCTTATGTGCCATTCTAATCTTATGCTATTTAATTTTATAAATGTGTGGGTTCACATAAATACGGGGATAAGATTTTATATAACATATAGCAAATAAATGGGAGAGACGATCTGGTCCTAAGCTATTCTTTACTGATTCTATATCTGCTTCCTGCATGTGGAACTTTGAATATTTTCTTATCGATCTGTGTGCGTATATAATATCATTATTGATTCCTTCAGAAGTTGGTGCATCCATGAAGTTCCTATCCAGGCAAGGCCTTGGAATTTTCAACAGTTGGTGTATAAACTATGTACATGATGTTTCTATTCCAGTCTATAACTCTATATTGTTATTATTATAGTCCTCACTGCCCAAGTAAGTCTGCGTTACATTGCAAATTAAATGACTTTCTTCAAGCCTCTGTGGAACATCAGTTAGCATCAAAAAACCTTTGCTTTTTCGTGTTACGTCAATTTATAGTCTGATGCAGGTTACTTGGATGGAACATTGTGAATATGATGAGAGTGCAGTGCACAATCTCTATCGACAGGTACTTAGTTCCGGGGTGGGTTTCGGTGCACGGAGATGGGTTTCGACTCTACGGAGGTATTGTGAGAGCATATCAATCCTTGTAACCCCCACTGTTTCTGGTGAAGATCAGACAGGTATCAGTACAAGAAACTTGTTGTTTCATGTAAGTTTGTCTGTAAAGATGTTATGCATTTGAATTTTGATGTGTGAATGCACCATTTTGCAGGACTTAGTTTGAATGGCAAGAAGAGCATGCTAAAGCTGGCTCAACGTATGGTGGATAACTTCTGTTCTGGGGTTTGCGCTTCATCTGTTCGTAGATGGGACAAGCTTCTGGTTGGGAATGGGAGTGAAGACATTAGGATTTTGACGAGAAAGAGTATGAATGATCCTGGCGAGCCGTCCGGTATCGTGTTGAGTGCAGCAACTTCGGTTTGGTTGGGCGTAACAAGGCAGAGGCTGTTTGATTTCCTGAGAGACGAACGTGTGAGGAGTGATTGGGACATTTTGTCGCATGGTGGATTGATGCAGGAGTTTGCACATATTACAAAGGGTCAGGAACACGGAAACCGTGTTTCCCTTCTTCGATCTAATGTAATTGGCTAAGCAGAGTAACGTTTACATCAGATGATCTTTTTCTGATAAGTGTTGCCAACTGATTTGTTTCAAATGAATGTTTACAGGCTGCTACTAATGGCAATGCAAACCAGAACAACATGTTGATACTACAAGAAACCTGGAATGATGCCTCCAATTCTCTGATAGTGTATGCACCAGTTGATGCAGCATCAATGAATGTAGTTATGAATGGAGGGGACTCCAACTATGTGGCTCTCTTGCCGTCAGGATTCGTGATCGTAACGGACGACGTCGGACCTTCCATCAAAGCCGGTTCTCTTCTAACCGTTGGATTCCAAATACTGGTGAATAGCCTTCCATCAGCGAAAATTACGACGGATTCGGTGGAGACCGTGAACAATCTCATCTCCTGCACAATCCAGAGGATCAAAGCAGCTCTTCAGCTAGAATAAGCTGAAAGGTGTCAAGCCATTATTAGAACAAGCTGAAATGGTTTTTTCTTTTTTCCTGAACACATTAGAAGAAGAAGAAGAAGAGAGCTCGCATCAAAAGGGTTTCGAGTCAAGAACGAACCACTCATGGATATGACTGTTAGGAGGAGGTAAGTAAGGCACGCAACTGGATACTGGTGAACTTGGCAATGGTGGCTTTGCTTAGTGGTTCGGGTATTGACTTGGTTCGACCCGCCACTGGTTCTGTATTTCTTAATTTGTTTTGGTCTTTTACAGAATCAAAGTTTAGTGGACATGGACTGATAATAATTGAACTCTTTTTGCTCTCATATCTCTTATGCTAAGTTTTGATGCTTCTGTATTATGTTTTGGATTAACATTTGTTTGCGTATGTTATGAATTGTGTCATGATCTTGACATGACATAATATGTTAGATAAATTGTAATAAATTCACACGCACAATAACATACTTAAAGCACCGAAAATTAAAAAAAATGACACAAAGATTTAACGAAATTCGGTTAATGATGCCTACATTTTCGAACAAGAGCAGAGAGAATTTCATTATGAAAAAAACGATACCAATAAAATCCTTTAAATTTAGGCTTTTTTATTTTTTTAAAATAATAAATCTCTTGTGTATCCTAAAATCAAACCGGTCTATTCGACTTGATCCTATCAAAATAGGTCATGGCCCAAGCCTGAAACCTAACACTGATTTTCGTTTATTTCTAATATGGGTCGCATCGCGAGCTTATCGAATCATGTCGCCGTTAGAATCTATCAACTAAATAATAACATAAAAGTTGGTATAGGTACGCAGTTGGCACTAAAAAGGGCTTAAGAATTAAAATTTGAGATTTTATTATTTGTTTTTTTTGAATAGTTGCACAATTCATTATATTATATGGAATTTTAAGTCATTTTCACATTTCCGATACAATAGGATTATCCGAACTTTTTTATATTAAAATATAAGATCCCTCAAGTTTTGGGAATTTGCACTTTTGTCTCACTTGGGAGTTGATTTTGCTATTATACCCCTGGAGTTAGCGAAGCGCCAAATCAAACGGCCCGTCCACCTAATCGTGATTGTTTCTGTTTTCCGTTGAAAGATACGAGGAATTCCTTTGGGCGCTCAAGATGCTATTAGAATGCAATCCATGTCTCGCTAAGTACTCCATCTTCGGTGCGCACAACTCCCTCCCTATTTAGCCGCCGCCGCTAAAGGTCGCAGTGAGGTTTCTTTCTCCCTATTTTTGTTAATTTAATTTAATGAAAACAAAAACTATTAGTAAAATTTGTGATATGTTTCTGTAGATTGCGGACTTGTTGCTTGAGAATGGAACTGACGTGAATTCGAGGAATTACTGTGGCCAGTTAATGCTTTTCTGTGATTCTTAGACGCTATTACTAATCTTTTGAAGGAATTGCGCTGTAATTTGATAGTTTTGTTTCATGTTCAGTTCTTTTCTATCTCTTTTTGTGTTGCTTTGATTTTGATGCTGCTGCTTAATATCAATTTTCAATTTGGAACTCGAATGAAAGACTGCGTTGATGCAAGCTTGTCAATATGGGCATTGGGAAATTGTACAGGCTCTTCTGCTTTTCAGATGCAATGTGAGTTCTACTCTTATTTTGTTTGGTTGCATTTTGCTAGTGTAGTCAGGCTCAGATGATTATTGGGGTATTGTTATTATAGTTTACACGAGACGATTATCTCAGTGGACGGACAGCTCTACACTTTGCAGCTGTGAATGGCCATGGGAGATGTATAAGCTTAGTTGCATCTGACTTTGTCCCCCAGGTGTTCCTTTCAATGTTCCGCGAACTCTGAGAGAAGTTGATTCAGGGGATGATTCCAGTACGAAGAGAAGATTTGATTAAAAGTAAGAAATTTTACCTGCCCCTTTTTCTGCTCATTGTCAGTGGTTTATCAGTAAATTGTTGTTACTTATTCTGGATTATTTTTCGGTGCAGTGCGCTCTCCAAATTTGTAAATAAGGCAGTTAATGATGGCTTAACTGCTCTTCATATGGCTGCATTGAATGGAAATTTTGTTTGTGTACGGCTTCTGCTTGACCTCCATGCAAATGTGTAAGCTGTGACATTTCATCGTGGAACTACTAGGATAGGTTTACTTTCTTCTTTATGCCTTATGATGTTATGTGATTTATTAATCAGTATGCTGTGATTTGTGGTTTCTGAATCCTTATATTATTGGCACCAACAGGAGCTGGAAGCACTCCTTTGCACTAACTTGCTTTGGGGGGGATTTTGAAATGCTGTCAGGCAAGAATTACTTTAGCTTTAAAACTGGATATAAATATGTTTATGATTCTGCCGGATCTAATTAATGATGTCCCTGAATTTGCAGATCCTCCTTGCAAGAGGTGCCAGTCAAATGACATTAAACTGCAATGGTAAATTTCTTTCTTTGTTTTCTTCACTTTTTGGCTAAGTGGTATAAGTTGTCTGTTACTTGCAAGGAAAAAGTTATAAATGTAATAATCTTCTCTTTTTATGTGGCTACCTATCGACGTTGCCAGAATGTGGGTTCGTCATTGGCTTTAACTGTTATTGAGACCAAATTCTAACTCCAAAATACCTTGATTTCCTATTCTAATTATTTATCATTGCCACATTTGAGTGTAATTAACATAGCAAGGTAAAATTTGCTCTGCAAATTGATATACCGGCAGCAGTAAGAGGCTGTCGTATATGCACTGATTTTATACATGCATTATCTCATAAAGAATAGCAAGATGGGAATTCTTATGTTACATTTTACATGCCTATTTTATTGTGATTACAGTTCAACACTTTGATTTAATTTGCTGAAATCAATAAACGCTGTAACATAAAGACATAGCAGTGATATCAGTTGAACTATTCTTTTAGGAGACACTGGGATACAATGCTCAACAGCTGCCTCTGACTCTGATGTTTGTCCTGCTTTCCTGGAGAGGGTGTGCAACGTAGTTGCTGAAGATTCGTTCTTTTTTTTCTTCACTCTAATGTTATTTCTGTTGACCTTGTAACTTGGGTTCCTTCGCTGGTGATGTTAAGAAACTCATTGACTATGATTTATCTTTCCTTTACAATTGTGTGTTTTGAGTAGGAGAACATATTTAGGACAGTCGAGGATGACATTATTAGTTGCCAATTAGTGAGCTGCTAATGCTTTCTTTTCTTTTTTCGATTAATCGGGACACATTTGACCCAATGTCACTTCCCCCTAATTCTCCACCAGATAATACACCAAGGCTTGAGCATGGTCGTGGAGTTGGGCTGACACTAAAATGTTCGTTTGATCATCATTTGATTCATTCAGAATCCTTTTAGATGGTTACATCAGCTCATGTATCTTTTTAGTGCACTGGGTATTGGATTCGGCATTGCTTTTATGTTTCTGATGGGTAATTCTCCCTCACCAGGGTGGTGGCCATGAGCTCTGGCTGCATCCCTTGTCCTCTTTGCAGGCATCGCATCGCTGCTTTTGGTAACTTGCCTGGTTCTGCAGCAAAAGAAATGAAGCTTCCTCTCTCCCTTGGCCTCTGCACCCCATGCATGCTTCACTCTCGTGATACGGACCCACAATCCCTGCATGTGCACCAAAGATTCAAAAGAATCCTGCGGCTTCTGATTATCTATGCTCGGTCACCTGTAGCCCATTTCCTTCTTTTTCCATTCCTTTGTGCACTTGCCTGGATGGACAATGCCCTTCATCCGAACCCTGAGTTGTAGATGTAAATTGATAGTATGATATTCTTGACAATAATTCAAATTTAGAATTCACCTACGATCATCCATGGACACAATTGATTCAACACCTTCAAACCCTAAGATTCAAGGTATAAACACACAAAAAAAAACTAATCTCGATTTTTGCTCAATACGTGTAATCCTTTTATGATTGCAAATATTTTCTCTGCGTAAAAGCTTTATGCACTCTCCCTCTTTTCTTCATTTTTTGCTAACAGTGTAAGAATTTACGTTTCTTTAATATCTGTTAACGTTACGTGACTAAAGGGAGATGGAAGAGTTTTATTACTTAACCTTAATGATTATAATTTTGTTTACAAGCTCAATAATTATTATTTTAGGCTTATTTCGTATTAAAATCAAAAAAATCACACTTTATAATTATTAAATTAATCTAACAGTAAATGACGAAATTACCCCTCTTTCTTTCACAAACATCTTTGGACCAGGACAAAATGGAAGAGCCGAGTGTAAAACACTTGTTCAAACATGTTCTGGGGCTGAATAAGCTGCAACAGAGCGCATCGATGCAAATCAGAAATTAACATACGTCGAATGTTGAGTGACATGTGAACGGCTGAAATAACTCACAGGTTTTCTATAAACCTGTATTTGCTTCCAGTTTTATGTTCGACGCATGGACTTGGATCTCTGTTTTGAAGCATAAAAGTTGGATCGATGTCCTTGTAGGTGTTCTAAAATAGTGGTGAGGGTGGTGAGGGTTGTAAACATAGTATTGTAAGTATAGATATATTGTGAATAATGTAATCAATGAACACAATCTTTGGTCATTGTTATATGCTACAGCTATGGGTTTGTTTGCTAATGATCATACAAGATTTACACTTTCCTCTTATTTGTTACAATATCATTTGCAGTTATGAGGAAAGAATAAACATTCTATACATTTGCTTAAGGTATTAACAGTAACATCTCAAATGGAGTTCTTTCCAAATCTCTGTGTACAGATGCTGGAGATTGCAGGTTCTTTCCAAGATTCCAGAAATTGTTAGAATGGTGGAGCTTGCAGGTTCTTTCCAAGATTCCAGAAATTGTTAAAATGATGGAGATTGATTATAATTTACGTGACACCTGGTAATATCTCGCACTCTTGGCCTCCAAAGTTGGAATAACTTTTTTATTAAAAAAAAAAAGTATAGCAAGAATATTTACTTTTCGTAACAAATCCAAAAATTTCGGAACTGACGATGAATCTATTTTATCCTATTCCATAAATCTCAACTATTTTTTATACGAGACTCGTATGAAATTTATATAAATAGATGACTAAGATTCATAAAATAGGATAAATCTCAACTATTCTTTATACGAGACCCGTATGAAATTTATATAAATAGATGGCTAAGATTTATAGAATAGAATAAATACAGAGCTAAAATGAATAGATCATGATTTTCTAAATCTTTGCCACGTAAGGCTGCCCATTAGCTTTAGATGCTACATGCACCCTACAATTCAAATAGATCCTCATCCTTCACCTAGAAGTAGAACCCTTAGAACCCTAGAAATAGCTGGAGCCCACACCCCCTGAAACCTAGAAAAGGCAAATTAGAATAACATACGACTACTTCACGCAAACAAGTAAATGACATCTCCTGATACAAATATTACCAAACTGAAAACCAGGAGATGGTAGAAGATATAATCTTGTTGACAGGTGACATTACTAGGAAGCAGACTATAGTATCAGGTTATATCTGAAAAGTTGTGATCTTTTTTATTGTCGCTGGGAAGAAACCAAGCAGTTTTTTCTTTTTTCCTACGGATATGATCATCTTCTTCGTGCAGCAGTTTCTCTTTGTGCATTGAAATACACAGCAGCTACTGGCAGTCCAAGCCCGTTTTCTTCTGAGAAGCTTCTTGTGTTGAAGTAATCTCTCGAAGTTGGCGGGCTTACAGTTTGCCTTCCTCTCTGCTTAAAAAGAATGAACACGTAACGATGGATGCCGACCACAGGCCTTGGGATCTCATAGCTCACTATTTCTCTCCCTGTTTTTTAGTCAAAATGATTCAGAACTCTTATAGCTTTCAGTGATTGCACGCTAGAATCAGACTCAGAAAGTTGTAACTCACCGAAGGAAACATCAGTTGTGCCAGGTATGTCAGTGACCATCCTGGACAATGCAATCGTTAGTATTAGTTACTGTATGAGGAAATGTGTGCCAATGAGTATGTTTGTTAGTGCATACCAGTGAAGATGTTCTCTTAGGGATGGATCACTCGGGCTCGGAGCGTCAGGGTCTGTCATGATCTTCATAAGATAGAAAACAGAAAAGCAGAAGAGAATTTCCCATAATGTCAACCACAGTGAGGTTTTATAAGGTAATAACGCTTTGAGTTAAAGAAAAAAGAAAAAGGGGGAGCAAGAAGTCATAAGCTGTATATCTAGACCCTTACTAGTGTATAAGCAGCTCTCATGTCTTCACCACCAATCTCCACACGAGGTTTAGAAGTAATAACAGAAGGCATTAGTTCATGCCCATTAGAGACTTGCTTGTTGGAGTTGTAGATTACGTTCATTTTCACACTAGGAGTGAATACATCTACTACATCTCCAACAACTCTCCCAACAGTTAGTGGCTCTATGATTCTTGACATTGAGAAGAAGAAGAAGAAGAAAAGGTGCAAACAAGAGGGATATTAGAGAAAGTTTGGGATGTGAAGCTCTTAGCTGATAATAATCCTGAGGTCTTGCTGAAAATGTAATGAGATGAGAACTAACTACTCTATGAGAGCTTTTTATAGATGCAGAGACTAGAGAGAGAGCTTGGTTCGTAAGCTCAAGAAACATATCCCAAAGTGTTGAACGTGCCATTCTCCATATGTAAAAGGTTGTCTATTTAAGGAAAGGACGTGTTGAAAAATGTAAGAGTCGGATGCCTTTTTTAAGAAAAATAATGTGCAGAGAAGAAGCCACTAGGATTGGTTATGGTTTGGAGTTCTTGCTTCTGATTAGTAACAACACATTTTTGCCTTATTGGATTGATAAGAATAAGAATAAGAACGCATCTTTTCACTTTATTATAATATCTTTGGCCAAATGGGAATTCAGCTTTTAAGATGCCCCTCTCAATACACATGCTTTGTCATCGACAATATGAAGGAAGAGCTTAGGAAGGTGTGGTTGATTCAACCAACAGAGAACTGACGTTTGTTTCTTTTTTTTCAATATTTTTTGTCATCTTATGATGCATGTTTTGCTTTAAATAGTAAAAATGGGTGCAACTATCCCAATTATATGGATTCAGCCGTCCCAAAATTGGAAAATTTGTAATGAAAGCCTATGCTTATGAGTGGGAAAAGGGTTGGGTTCCAGCCAACTTTGGACATTGTGATCTTATGGAAGAAGTTTGAACTTATCATTTGGAATAAACTCTCCATAAACATCACCAAGAACATCCATGAAAGCTCTCCAAATTGTGTATGTGACTTGGAATTCTGTAGCGATCATGAAACGACATAAACAGTAAACTGCTTTTGAAGCAGATTACTCAAAGAAATCACGTGGATTCATCACCTTTCTTCTCACAGATAAAGTTGATTCACTCGAAGAAACGAAATCGAATTTTTACACAAACTATGGAAATGAAGAAGCTCCACCTCACCTCACCGCCACTATCATCGGAATCTTCCTTCCTTTCTTCCAGTACTGTAGAGGTTTCTGCACATTCTCAACCAATAATTGCGACCAACATCACAAAAACTCTTAATTGAATTGTAGGAGTTCTTGAGCTTGAGTCACCAAAACAAAAGAGGATTGGAGAATTTTCTCTGAGTGATCCTCTAATCTTTTAGATATGTTTTTTGTCGGATCAATTACAGATGTCTCGCACTAATGTAAGAGTTAGAATTTCCGGAGAACTTAAAGTTACTAAAAATTTGATACTAAATAAGACTAATAATCAATCAGCAGCTGATCAATCAGTACGTGACGAACTCTTATATACAAAAATATACAAGTTACGTAAAAACTTAAAAAATATTGACGTGCCAAATTTACCTCCCGTGAGAATCTCAAGCCTGTAAACCATTGGAACTTCAATAAGGTGAAGCCACATTAGCTGATGGTATACGATGAATGAAAGGAGTAAATCTACCGTGAACTGGACACGTAGTTGATCTTGAAAGCATATTCCAATTTCTAGAATGAGACTGACACAACCTTTTAATTTTTCGTGTTTGTTTTTCAGCATAAATTAAGGTAAAAAGGTTTGGCCTCTGTCCCGACAATCGACACGTACATTTTTACTTTTAGAAGGTCGATGGTTTTGTGTCGATTTCTTGTAGGCTTACAAGCTCAAAGCCTGCCTGGTCAAATTAGCCAACTTGTGATTCTCCTTACTTTTATTCACTTTCTTTCTTAAATTCTTTTTAATAATTGAGACGGAATTGTTGATGCCTTATAATAAATTAATATTAAATTTATTTTTCAGCTCCATTTTTAAATTTTCAGTTTAATTTATTTGTTAAAATCAATTAAGTTATTAATTAATTGGTAATTTTTGTAAATTAATAAATTATTGTAAATTGAAATAAATCAAATAATTTTTATTTAATAATATTTTTCAACTAAAGTTTAAATTCATCGATTGATAAGAATAATCTTTTTTAATCATATTTTAAATTCTCTAATTATATTCAATTTTTAGTCGATGATAGTTTAGCATCGATTAAATTAAAATGATATCCTTTTAATTGAAATATATATATATATATAATTAAAATGATATCTTTTTAATTGAAATATTTTTAATTTCACTTTCAATAATCCTCGGCAAATTCTTTTTTAATTTATAGTAAAAACACCATTGATTTAATTAAAAAAAGTTGTTGAACTTCGAATTGAATGGAATAATCTGAGTTCAAAGCTCGAACCTTGTTAAAAATTAAAACTTTTAAAAAATGTACGTTTAACTCAAAATTTAGTCAATTCTAACTTAATTTGTCGGACTTTAGGTTGGACCGAACTAAATTACCAACATTGCCCAACTCAATTATTTTAACAAAGGAAGGATTCAACATCTTCGTCACCTTGACCTCAAATATTCAACAAAAAATTGTATTTTTATTATTTATTAGCTTGATCAGAAAGTATTACCACATATTATATCTATTTTGAACTAGTTGTGTAAATATATAATAGTTTTTACAATAATAAAACTCATTAACTACAATTTATTAGGTAAGAACTAAATAAGGAATAATTCAATTGGACCCAAGAATAGTATTGGGCTAAATCTTCATTCCCTAAATCCTCACAGAACAATTCTTAGCCCTGTAAAGCCCAATTAGTACTGTAGCCTTTTGATCCTCCAGTATGGGGACTTCAACTCTGGATCATATTGCGTGGACACCTTAGATTAAACCATATCTCAGTAGGTTTGACAATGAGTGGGTTGGATTAGGCCAAGTCGGATTTGAGCTAGTCTTTTTTTTGTTGAGCTTATATCAGTAGAGCTTTTTTTGTAGATCTTTTCTGAGAAGAACTTTTTTAAAAAGTCAATTATAAATGTTTGACTGTCATTTAAAAAAGATTATTTTTGAAAGAGTTTCATACAGCAGACTGTTTGACAACATAAAAATAAAAAATACTTTTAATTTTAACTATATTTTATTTTGTAATAAAAATTATTT
>JANITX010000008.1:58313093-58331579 GCA_027564395.1 Erythroxylum ulei
AACATAACCCTAGTATTTGATGTCAATTCTCTTATGGAATTGTCAAGGAGCGGGAGGAAAGAATATCCAGGCAATATTACGTAATTATATACGTGTATACCACCCTGGTATTCTGGTTTTGTTCGAACCTCGCATTAGTGGAGCTAGGGCTAGCACAGTTATTAAGACGTTAGGTTTCGATTTCTCCTTCTGGGTCGAAGATGTAGGATTTTCAGGCAGAATTTGGTTACTTTGGAAAGACGATTTTGAGGTCTCGGTGGTCATCGCTCATCACCAATTCATCCATACTAAAATCAAGTATGGGGATCTTTCTTTTAATTTTACGCCGGTATATGCCAGCCCTAAAAAAACCTCTCAAAAAGTCCTTTGGCGTCTTTTAGGTTGGATAGGGCAACTTACTTTGGAACCCTAGTTGGTGGGGGGAGATTTCAATGCGAAACTGGAGGCTTCCGATAAACAAGGGGGAGTGACGACCACTCGTATAGTGAATAAGCAGTTTAGGGATTGGGTTAATCAGTCGGCCCTGCATGGTTTGGGGTATATGGGATCGAAATTCACTTGGCGACGAGCACGATTCAAGCCCATTTAGACAGGGTTTTTGGATCAACGTCATAGCTGTAGGCTGTTCCCCATACGATCAATCAACATCTCTCTTTCCTGGGTTCCGATCATCGTCCCTTATTGGTTCATCTCACTAATTCCACACCTCACTCTCCACGTTCTGTCGGGTTTCATTTTTAAAATGCCTAGTGAACTCATCTGGGTTTCACCGAGGTGGTGTCCGAGCATTAGTTTCCGGCGCCTTACGCGATGGAATCAAGAGGTTTTTGGCAATATTTTCCACCGCAAAAAACGTTTGCTTGCCCATCTGGAGGGTCTTCAGCGAGTGATGCAGAATGACACGTCGGACGAGCTTATAGACTTAGAAAACCGCTTGAGCATGGATCTTTTACAGGTGTTGTGTGAGGAAGAAATCCTTTGGCATTAACGAGCCAAATGTGATTGGATTTTTAAGGAAGATCGCAATACCAGATTTTATCATCCTGTCACTCTAGCTAAAAGGCAGAAGTTGAAAATAGAGCATTTCTTAGATGTCATAGGGTCTTTAGTGTCGAGATTCGACAATCTCAGGAATCTAGTGAGGAATTTTTTTATCCAACTCTATACTCCTGACACAAATGTGGGTACTCCTTTTACGCATCCTGGCGGCTTTCCCCATCGCGGATCGGCTTCTAGACCTTGATCGTCCCGTACATGCAACTGAAGTCCAGACGATAGTGTTTTCCATCAACCCAAATAAAGTCGTGGGAGTCGATGGCTTTAAAGCTCTTTTCTTTCAAAACCGATGGGATCAGGTCGGCACTACTGTGGTCGATTTGATTCAAGAAATTTTTAGCCAAGATCACTGGGAACAGGAATTAAACCAAACCATCATGGTCTTAATTCCTAAAATTCCTACTCCTACTAGTATTACTCAGTTTAGGCCTATAAGCCTCTGTACGGTGATTTATAAAGTGATCGCCAAAATTATTGTCAATCGGTTGAAACCTCCTATGGCTTACCTTGTCAAGGAAAATCAATGTAGTTTCATTCCTGGCAGACAAATCACGGACAACATAATCATTGCCCAGGAAGTGATCCATTCGATGAGGAAGAAATAAGGCAAAAAAGAATATCTTGCGTTAAAGGTCGATCTTAAGAAAGCCTATGACAGGCTTCGATAGGACTTCATTCATAATACCTTAACCAAGATTAGGATACCTTTAAAACTCATCAGGGTCATTATGAAATACGTGACGACGGTGTCCCTTCGGGTAGCTTGGCAAGGAACTCTTTCTGACTCTTTTACCCCTTCCCAAGGCATTAGACAAGGAGATTCGCTTTCGCCTTATCTTTTTATGCTTTGCATGGAACGACTAGGGCACCTCATTTCTCACGAAGTGAATCAAGGTAATTGGAAACCAATTCATTTAGGCTCTTCGGGGTCTCTCTTATCCCATTTATTCTTTGCGGATGACTTCGTCCTTTTTGGTGAAGCAACAATGGCGCAAACGCAAGTAATTACTCGAACCTTGGAAACTTTTTGCCGAGCGTCAGGGCAACGCATTAACTTTACTAAAACCTGGATATTTTTTTCCAAGAATGTTCAGCACAATACTACGCGTAGCCTTAGCCATGCGCTACAGGTTACCAAAACCAACAACCTTGGGAAATATTTAGGAGTCCCTTTGATCCATGAGCGAATCACTCGTAACACTTATCAATATCTTTTGGATAAGGCCCAGCAAAAACTGAATGGTTGGAAAGCTAGGATGTTATCCTTAGCAGGTCGAGTTACTCTCACTCAATCAGTCATCTCGTTCCTACCTATTTTCACAATGCAAACGGTTCGTCTTCCTCGTCAACTGTGTGACGATCTGGAAAAAGTAATGAGGGATTTCATTTGGGGGTCTCAGGATGGCCAAAAGAAAATTCACCTGGTCAGTTGGGAGGGAAGTGTGTAAACCCAAGCAAGCGGGGGGTTGGGGCCTTAAGTGCATTCGATCGATGAACGACGCACTCCTTACGAAACTCAGATGGGACTTACTTAAGAAACCCTAGGCTCTGTGGGTCCAGACTCTGAGGGCTAAGTATAGGGTTGATACTAATCATATCCCTCAGACTTTAGCCAGGAATGGAGCTTTGGTTATTTGGCGAGGGATTGCGACGACATGGAATATTATTCGCTGAGGCACTAAATGGCAATTAGGTAATGGTCGACGCATCCTCTTCTGGCTTGACCACTGGTTAGACGATTGGGGCCCTCTTTATTTAGTGACGCACACAGAAATCCCTGAGCACATGCTCAATGCAACCATCTATGATTTTCAGGATATGAATGGTAACTGGCACTGGCAGTTATTCTAACATTATCTGCCAGCTACAGTTTGTATGACTATCGCGTCCACACAAATCAACGACCGGGAGGCTGATACATTGGTCTGGGCCCAAACCCCACATCGGCGTTTCACCGTAGCGTCTACTTACGAGCTTATTGAGAATATTCAAACGGAAGTCTTAAACAGACATTGGGAGGACATACAGAAATAGGCGGGACCACAACGCTTCCGATCTTTTTTCTGACTGGTGGCTAAGCGAAAGCTGTTAACCAATAAACAACGTGTGATACGTCACCTGACGATGGAGGATGGTTGTAATTTTTGTGGACAGAAGGAATCGACTCTCCACGCCTTACGGGACTGTCCTCAGGTCAAATCTTTTTGGCATGAATTTCCTAATGACATGATTCGAGAGGACTTCTTCAAGCAGGAGGAAGGCACCTGGCTCAGGTCCAATCTTAGTCACCACATGCAACTAAATCAGGCAGAGTGGATAACTATTTTTGGTGTAGCATGCTGGTTTCTTTGGAAATGGAGAAATAACAACATTTTTTAGACAGGTTTTACTTGGCCAATAGACGGTCCTACTATAGTCATGGACTATACGCATTGGATCATACGTGCCAGTGAAATGGAAAACCGAGTCTTTCAGTTTCAGGGGCTCCCTTTGGGTACTTTAGTAGGTTGGAACAAACCCATAAACGGTTGGGTAAAGATTAATACGGATGGTGCAGTGAAACTGGATTCCAATCTTACGTCAGCAGGCGGCCTTATAAGGAACTGCCAGGGACACTGGTGTGTAGGCTTCCTACAGAATATAGGAATCGGCGATCCTTTAAGGGCCGAACTTTACGGTGTGTATTCAGGTCTAAGGATGGCGTGGGATTGGGGATATCGATGTGTAATAGTATAAATGGATTCCCTAGAGGTCATTAATATTTTGTCTTCCTCCTTGAATGATCTGACTGAACTTTCTTTTTTAGTGACAGGTATTTGTGAGTTGATACTTCGAGAGTGGTAAGTGCAAATTGAGCATACGCATCACAAAGGGAATCAATGTGCGGATCAATTGGCACATTTAGCCTTTGGAGCAGCGTCGGGACTGCAAATCCATCAGGAGCCTCCACGGAGCATTCTGGATGCACTCTACCGAGACATGCAAGAACCCTTTACAATAAACCCATTCGCAGGGGCTTAGACTTTCCGCGCTAGGCGCTTTTGTTTTCTTTCCCTTATAAAAAAAAGAAAAAGAAAAGCTTCACGTGTCCCTCACATGACTTACTAACGTATACTTCTAATGCTATGCATTTTACTTGAATGAATTGTAGATGACTATATACTCTGCGTTTTGGTAATAAAGCTTCTAGCTTGGTCTTCTAAGTGAATCTCATTGTACGACTGTGTATAATGTATAGTTTATTATAAGACTACAATTCATGCATTTTGGCTGCAAAACTTTATTTTAAGGCTTGGAGTTGTCGACACAGTAAACAAGCCGTTGAAAATTGATTGTGATAATTTTGCAACAGTTTTCTTTTCTAAAAATGACAAATACTCGAGAGGTATGAAAAACATGGAATTAAAGTATTTTGTTGTTAAAGAGGAGATTCAGAAACAAAGAGTGCATATAAAACATATTAGGACGAATCTCATTGTTACAAATCCTCTAACTAAGGGTTTACAACCAAAGACATTCAAAGAACATATGCCTAGGATGGGTCTTGGTTGTATTAATGATTGATAATAATGTTTAACGATGATGTTTTGGCACTCTTTAGCTCAATAATAATATGTTTCTAAATTTTATATTTCTTATTCATTATGTTTATGTATACATGATTGTTTGAATAAGAAATTTGCATGTATTTTCATAATAAGCGTGTGGATTGTATATTGTTTATATACAACTTATGAACCTAAACATAATAATTTCTTAATGTAGTGGTATATGGAAAGGAGTATACGACTATAATGTGTATGACAACCATAACTCATATTATGTGATTTGATATATTGAGGTGCTTATAATGTTAACAGTTTATAAGATTTAATTTTGCTAGCCTCATGTTATACTATTAAATGTAATGTTGAAACATCCAACCAAGTGGGAGAATGTAAAAAAATATGGCCTAATATTATGACCCATATTTTTTTGTAGGCCCACATTAAACTTGGTTTAGGGTTTTCATTGTTTAATAATATGCTAAATCTTAACTGTTAATTTAGTATTTGATGGACGTACAAGATTCAATGTCAACAAAGAAGTATATATGAACTAATCTTCTCTCTATCCTAATTATGTACAGACAAAAACAAATACAGAATGAATGTATTTGTGCATTGGGTTATCCATCAAGCCATCTATTACTGAAAAAGGGTTAAGAGAGAGAAACTAGTTTATAATCGTTAGAAGCTTTCTTTCTACCTCATAACAAATTCCGCTCAAGGTAAGTGATTTTTTCACTTCATCTATGTGGTTATTATTATATTCAAGATCTAAAAGGCATAAATAATTTACATATGATTCATGATTTTTGTATAACTTATATCTTTGATGTTTGAATATTAAAAACAAAAAAATTTATAGCATATTCACCCATAAAGGAATGTTTTTTAATCTAATTTTTTCTAATTTCATGCCAAGTTTCAGGTTTAAAGGAATAATGAGAGTTGCGCGATGTGTCAGGACCTTCTTCTGTTACCTTTTGAGCCTCGAATTTTGAATTAAAAGTTAATAACTCGTTACAATTTATGAAGAGAATACACTCAAAAGTTTATATAGTATGTATTTAAAATATAAAGGTTATGAATTTATTTATTGTAAAAGAATATAAGAGAAATCATGATTCAGCGATGGCAAATAGGATCGATCTAAAGTCAACAAGGTCAAATCCAATTTGACCAAGCTTTGGGCCAGGTCTCACGTCTTTTTTTTTTTTCAAAAATCAAGCCTCAAATTGGGTTTAAACTTAAGTTTGCCTAAGTCCAGCTCGATCAAAACTCCGAAATTGTAAGTAAAATTTTTTTTTTGAATAAAAACTAAAAAGACATAACAAAATAAAAATAGTAAAAAAAAAATATCTTTTCATGTATTATAAAATAAGTTAATTAATTAATTAATGTTTTGTACTTAAATAACCAGTTCTAATTAATTAGTATTAGTAAATTTAATATGATTTTATTAGTAATTAGTAATATTTAAAGTATCTTGAATGAATCGCAAATTAAATCTTTTTAAATCACAAATAAGTTTAACTATTTTAAGAGATATATTTTAAACAACTTCGTATTAATATAATAAATGTAAATTTAAATTATTTTTACAATAATTTAGGAAAAGTACTTGAATTTATAAATTCTAATATTAAACGTATTTTAATTTTTTCAAATAAATTTAAACTTTCTTTTTGTTATAAAAATCATTAATATATATAAAAAAGGCCAATTTAGGTTTAGTTGATATTAATACGAAAAAATAGATAGCAATGAACAAGAATTAAGCCCCCTAGGAGTGATTGAGTCGGCAGAGTGGAGAGCATGAGATCAAAAAGTCCTGTGTTTGAATCTCTCTATTTACGCTCTTGATTGAGTCTGTCGTACATGGCTTGCTTAGTTTGGAGTATCCAATTAGCGTGATTTGCAGGCTATTGTGTCCATCCGTAGATTTATCTAGTGTACATCCAAAGGATAACAGTTGCAGGTTTATCCGTTTAAAAAAAAGAAACTAAAATATAATTAAAATAAAATTTTGTGACATTTATATTTTAGAACAGAGAAAATTATCTTTTTTTGCTTTAGCCCATGGTCCAGCCCAAACAAGCTCTAAACTGGATAACCGGCGCCGTATTACTTACTGTTGAATCTCTACTCCCCTTCTGGCGGGCTCTTGGCGAACTGCTCTGTTCAAGAACCTCGGTTCGGACCGTTCGGTGACTACAAGTGTACACTTCGATTTCGATCTGTCCCAGAAATATGGGGGTGAAGTACTTGTGGGATATCTTGGAATCCTGCAAGAAAATCTTACCACTACATCATCTTCAGTTAATTCCTCTGTTTTTCCTTTTTTTTCTACTGTTTTCTGGGCAGCCATACATCCCAAACACCTGGGATTTGCTCCATTTTCATATTGTTTGATACTGAAAAGGTTAGTTTTTTAATCACCCAATTCGTTGTTTTCAGGAACAAGAGGTTGTGCATAGATCTTTCCTGTTGGTTGGTTCAACTTCAAACTGTAAACAGGTCGCACTCCGCAATTACAGAAAAGCTTTACCTTAAGAATCTTTTTCACCGTCTCAGAGCTCTCATTGCCTTGAATTGTAGCCTTGTTTTTGTTTCTGGTACTTGCTCCACTCCTTTTTTGCAACTTGGTCATCGGTTGCCATTGAAGTCTTAAAAAAGTTATTCTTTTTGGATGCTTAGCTTCAGCAAAGTCTAGTTTTTTTGTCTTTGGTTTTCTGAATTTGAGTTTTTGATAATAATTGTGACCTTTTCATTCCCAAACGCTCATTTTGTACACACAAAAACACTTATTTTCAGTAGCATCTCTCATTTAGTTTTGTATAGAATTTAGGAATTACTCATTGCTGTTTCGTTCCCTTGTAGACGGAGCAATTCCGGCTATTAAACTAGCAACTTACAGGCAGCGCTTAAAATCGGGAATCGAGGTAGGAAAACCTTGTTTACTATTCTAAACAGTTCAATTTCTTTCTGTTCTACAGGTTTAGTTTTTTTGTTTTCTTTCTTTCTATCTGTTAACCTGCAAATGGTTTCTCCGCACTTCAGGTTTCCCAGGATGAAGTGAATCAACAAAAAGCATGCTCTCTTAAGAGAAACATGGGGTCTGAATTCTCCCGCATGATCAAGGAAGCTAAAGTCCTTGGACTGGCGCTTGGAATCCCTTGTCTGGATGGGTATTTCAATGAAGTTATTTCTGTTAATATTATTGTGGAAGTTCTGTTGAAGGTGAACCAGTGTTGAATCATTTTATCAGAGATCTGAAGGTTGAACTGCTTGATAGAAAGTAGTTTATAACTGGTTCCCTTAGAACTTGATACTAAGACCAATGAATTAATGACGAAGTCTGGTTCCAAGAATGTTGCTACTTGTAAAAGCACTATGAAATTAGTGAGGCTACAATTTAATGCATATAGATTCTTAAAGCAATGGCTGCACCTTTGACAAATTCTTTCTCCTACATTTCTTTTTCTTAATTCCAGAATTGAGGAAGCTGAAGCACAGTGTGCATTACTCAATTCAGAATCATTGTGTGTAAGTAGCAAAAAATCTTAGTCTGGATTCAGTTGTGTCACTTGGATAAATTTCTAAGTTTCCAATTTATTTATTTTGCCCTATTATCAGGATGGTTGCTTTAGTTCAGATTCAGACATCTTCCTTTTTGGTGCTAGGACGGTGTACAGAGATATATGCCTGGGTGAGCAGATGGGGAGGCTTTTTGTCTATTGATTCAATTATTTGCTCATCATTAATTTTGACTACTACTGACCAGTTCTTTTGATGATTAGCGGAAGGTGGTCATGTTGTATGCTACGATATGGCTGATATTGAAAGAAACCTTGGATTTGGAAGGAAATCGTTGGCAAGTTTCTTTGGTCTTTATCTTTCAGAAAATCCTGTTTAATTTTTTTCCTATGAAAGTGAAACTCATCAAAGGCTCACACCTGAACACTCTGCTATCTTGCATTTTCTTTTGGCCTGTGATTGGTTGTGTAATGCTCAATGATTATCTTTCTGTCTCCAGATTACACTGGCCCTTCTTCTTGGGTGTGATTACTGTCAGGGTGTTCACGGTCTTGGTCCAGTATGTTTGGATATTCCACTGCTTCTTTACTGTATCTGTTTCTTTCTTATTCATTCTCCTTTTTTTTCTTTATTGATGCACTTATCATATTTGAGTTGGCTGATATATACTTGTGCTGTTACACTTTACTCAATGACTTTAGGAATCAGCTTGCCGGCTTATCAAGTCTGTTGGAGAAAACAATATCTTTCAACAAATCATATCAGTCGGACTATCTTTTGTAAAGAAGACAAAATGTTCGAAGACACTAAGTCAAGCTCTTGATGGCAATGAAAATTCAAACCCAGTGCATTCAACAATTGATACCTGGGGTCAGGGACAAATCCAGAAAGTTTTTTGAGTGGGGGCAAAATTTTAGTTGGAGCAAAATTTTATTTTTTTTATCTGATCAAAACTTAAAATAATAATTTTTTCATGTGAAATTTTTTGGAGTGTAGCTCCGTCCCTGCTGGGGGTGATGAGAAGAACCTTCTTTTTGCAAATCTTACGGCCATTGTTTTGCATCTGGTTCTATACTGTTGCATTTCAAAATTTGGTTGAGCTTGGAACATGCGAGTTCACTAGTTCCACTTCTGCCTTAATACTTGATGACTATTGTAGGTAGCAATGATAATTCTGAAGCATCGAATCCATGCTTGCAAGTTATAAATGCATATTTAAAACCTAAGTGCCACTCTGCAGATTCTGATGAAGTCCATAGGTAATGTAGCTGACATCTGTTCTGATTTATTCATTATTTGCCCCATGAGGTATTCATTTGATAAAATGATTTCATCTATTTCCGACTAGAACATAACCAAGTCTTTTTTGTTCATTGAATACATGTATTCATTACATGGTTACACTAAGAAAGTTTACATGTACACTCTTTGCATTGGGTTTTGACTTCACTTGAGCGCAAATAAAATGGTAGAGTTTTTCTGCTTTAGCTGCCTTGGTCTTGACACGTCAAGTAGCATCATAGTTTCTATGATCTTCTTCCTTTGCTGTTATGTTTTTCACAGGGCGCTTGCAAATCTTTCATTTCAACGGGCTGAGCTTCAACAAATATGTGCTCAGTTTTTTGGGTGGCCTCTAGTGAAAACAGGTCTTTACTTTCTGTTACCATGCAAATTGTTTAAGATGTAACATTAATGTAGTAGCAGCATTTACATGGTAGCTTCATTGTAGATGAGTATGTCCTTCCAAAAGTTGCTGAAAGAGATCTACGAAGATTTGCCAAGTTACGTTCAGCTTCATCACAACTTGGAGTTCAGCCTCCTCTGTACGAGGTACTAGTTTCACCTCAACTCGCCAGTGCCTGATGTTCCTCCGTATTGGTTGGTTTACTATCTTTAGAGTTGTTGGGTCTTAATGTGATGGTATGGATATTTAAAATACTTGTCCTCCTGCTTGAAGATCCCAAAAGGAACTGAGTTGAATGTGGTTTCTAACTGCAGCTTTAAAATACAATCTCCATCCTTTAAACACGAATGTGGCTGTACAGATTTTTATGAAAAAAATGAAATAGATGTATTTATGAAAATCCAAAAAGTGTTTGGAGGCATACTCCACAGAAATAAGTTGACATTTGTGTGTGAAAGCAGTTGCTTCATGCATTAGTTTTACAGTAAAACTTGGTTGCCTGAAGCATGTCAATATGCCATTCTCAGAAATCATCTCCATCTATTATTGTTAACCTCTGAGCAAAACCTTGCACTGCAGATGCCAGTGAAGTGCCCAGTGACAGAAATTGTCAAGCACCGAAAAGTGCAAGGAAGAGATTGCTTTGAGGTGTTGTGGGATACGTTGGACGGGCTTAAGACCTCTATAGTTTCAGCAGATCTAATTGAAAGGTACTGTTTACGATTGCTTGAGTTTTCTACGTACTCAAAAGTGCACCTGGACTTTGAGTACTTTTCTGCTAGAAGCGTGGAGAGTTAATGGCTTATGATCCAAACCCTCCAAATGAGAATTTGTTGTTTTTTATTTTTATTCAAAGATATCTGCAATCTGTTTGATACACTCCTGCAACTGATCTGAGGTTCTAAGTAGCTTTACCATTATGTTGTTAAACTTTTGCAAATCTTAAATGATTCACATTGTGATTCAAGGGATTGCTTTTTCTTATTTCTTTCCTCCTTTTTTCAGTGCCTGTCCTGAAAAGATAACCGAGTTTGAGGAACGGAAAGCTCAGGGCAAGAAAGAAAAACAAAACAAAGGAAGACCAAAGAAGTTGGTGAAGAGTACTACTATTGCTGACCTAGACTCTAGACTCCAAGCTTTGTTGCTGGAAATAGAATCAGAAGGCAATACAGCTTTTAGTTCCTCCCATTCTTCAAAACCAGCTATATCAAATAATAATGCCACCTTAGGTCTGACAAACCATGGAGGACTTAATGCAGGGTCAGAAAGAAGCAGAGAAGCCAATACTTTCACCTCATGCTATGCTAGTAACACAGGTCTTGGTCAAAATCAGGTCATTGATCTTTCTAGTCCTCCCCCACCAAGAAACCTGCCTAATTTCTCAGGATCCCGACAAGCTAGAAACCAAGTTGTTGATGTAATAGATTTAAGTGACTCAGAAACTGAAGTGTCACCTGAACATGCAAGAAAGGCAAGAGAACTCAGATTGTTCATAGCTAGCATTAGGGATGACATTTCTTAGAACCATTGTTCATGTATCCCTGCTTTGTAGTAGATAGATATTTTTTGCCTTCTTAATTATGTCTCTACCTTATGTCAAATGATCCCTTAATTTTTATATAAATTAAATTTTATTCTTATATTATAATTCTTAATAAATATATTGAAATTTAACTATCTTCTACAAATGCACATTTGAAAGCTGGATCTTAAACATTACAGACGGAGTGTTTAGGTACAAGTAATTATAACTCATTTTGACAAAAAAAAAATCTACAGATGGGAAAATTTCATGTAAGTCAATGAATTTGTCGTGTGGATGTTAAGTCCTCTGCAATCCTTTTAACATTAGCCAAGAACTGAATGCATTTTGTAGGGTCTTCATCCTGCAATGCCAACTTCAAGTTCCAAAACAATTCCCTGCAAGGATTACTACATTTTTCTGTACTCTGTTCTGGTTGTTCTTCGTCCATCGGTAAGCTTTTTATCAGCTCGTTTGAACCTGATTTGTTTCCTATTCTGCTGTTTACAACAGCTTCCAGCTCTGAAGACATGGCAATGGCCCGTCTGATACATGATGAAGGTATCTGCAACAGTATTGGAGTTTCCATGAAAGAGAATATGCAAAATTTTCAAGAAACTGACTGCAAAGTTATGTGCAACTAAAAACAACTTGACCCTATCACTATTTCAATACAGAATTTACAGTTTACCTGAGCAAGCTGAGCGACTTTAAATCCAAAACTTTTCTCTGAAACACCAGGTACCAGCTTGTAAAGGTAAGTGACATTTTCACCATCAAATTCCGAGTCTGTGGCTTCTGTACTTTTCTGTGAAGTCAAATAAGAAACATGGTATGCTCCTACAGAGCCTGGAAATTCTCTCTTGATGTCAGCAATTTTTGGGTAGTGAGTTACAAAAAGGACCATGCTTTTCTTTTTCTCAAGCAGATGGTGCAACGCAGCATACGCAATAGCTCCACCGTCATGCGTACTTGTTCCTCTACCAAGCTCATCAATGATAACCAGTGAGTTTGGTGTGCACTTGTTGAGTATATAGCTAGCCTCGCTCAGTTCTTCAAGAAATGTGCTTCGACCTTGTTGAATACTGTCGGAAGCTCCCATCCGCGTGTAGATTTGATCTAGCACGTGCAGTTTTATGGACAATGCTGGTACAAAGGAGCCAACCTAGAGGGATGAGAGGGCAACTATGAATGAAGTGACCATAACTCACAAGAACTCATTTTTGTCAAATAAAAGCAACAAAAAGTAAATTTTACGTGAACTAATTGAAACCAGCAAGAAAAGAAGTTCAAAGGAATTCAAGACATAACATAAGAAATAATTGATTGAACAAAATAGTATGTTCTTCTTACAAAAATGAAGCCAACGATAAAATCAACTGAAAAAACTCAACAGGAATTTTTACAATTTTCACTAACATTAGTTAGATATGACCAGGAAAGAAAAATCGAACAGCTGCCAAACATTATGAATAAATGAAGATATAAAATTACACTCTACCTGAGCCATCAAAGCGATGAGAGCAACTTGGCGAATGTAGCAACTCTTTCCTCCCATATTTGGTCCAGTAATAATTTGACAATACTCACCATTTGAATGCAAATTAGTGTCATTTGGTACAAAATTATCTTGCAAAATGGTCTCTAGAACCTGTTAGGCATAATCAACAAATAACCAACGAGAAACAGACTATTGACCATAATCTCTACTCCTGTAATAGAATATCACAATCCACTGAGCTTGAGTTTTAGACTCCACAGCAAAATATCATGCAGCAGCTCATCACACCACATAATGAATGATCATAATATAACCTAAAGTTTCAACAATCTACATGATTTTCTTCAACATGCTAGACATGAAATAATACGGTAATTTCAATCATCTTGTAATCTGAAATCATTTAGATAAAAAGAAATAGTGACTTATTGGTGAATAGAAGTTGCACATATAATAAGATGTAGCATGACTATTTTACCGGGTGACGACCAGAACAGATATGGATCTGAACAGGTTCTTCATTATCGACAAATACTGGCCGAATGTAGTTCTGCAAGAAATAATTAAAGAATCACATTGCATCAAACTAGGCAGAAGTTAAGGGAAAAAAAGCAAGAAAATTTTAGCACACCTTGTTCTTTGAAAGAGTAGCAAGAGCATGCAAACAATCCATCGTTGCAAGAGCCTGAACAGCAGCCTGAAATTCAGCATAATATTTACCAAATCCCATCAAAAATCTATCCCAAGCAGTTCGACAAACAACCACTAGTTCTTCATTGGCCAGTGATAGTTCATCTAAGGCCGCGATTACTTCTGGTGGGTGGTATCTAATAGTTTTTTTAGTGCTGTTCACCTTGACCCAGCTTAATGGCACCTTTACATCCGAAGGCAACTGCAAAGTTAACTAATCAGAAGTACAGCAGTGCAGCTAAATTTAGAATAACTGGGACAAAGAGTATACAAACACAAAACCTCAAATAGGTCATATGATGCAGTACACTAAACGACTGAATAGTGTACAGCACTGCATCAAAGAATTAAATGCATTTCCTTAAAACTTGCAGCCTTACCTCAATCAAATGTGTGATTCCTGACACACTAAAAAATTCCAAGTTACGCATTCTAAGGTGTTTGCGGTAAATACTGATCAAAGAATCCAGCTTGTCCTTTGCTAATTGAACTGCTTCCCTGGCTTTTGCAACCTAGGCAAAGTAAATTGAGTATGTTTAGAGAAATAAAATGTGACATTTAACACATGTTGAAAAACATAAAATAGTGATACATAAAAAAAGAACTATATGGAATATACAAACCTCTGGAAATTGGCCATTCGAACTTAAAATCAAGTTTGGGAGATCCTTTTGTTCCGCTGCTTCCTTATTTAGCATAGACAACAGTTTGGCAGCAATACCCACTATATTCGTGGAAGAAGCAGTCAAAAGTAACTTTTTCAATAGAACAGATTTTACAATCTGTGCCTGCACTCTGGCATTTTCATGATCCTCTTCAATGTTAAGTCGCTGAAGCTGTTTTCCAGCATATAATATAGCTTGAATAACTGCAATGAACTGTTGTTTGAAGACTTAAAATTTTCGGCAAACACATCAATTACCAACAGCATCTCATGATTATTGTCTAGGTAAAAAGGTTCTCTTGCTTTACCAAGTTAAAATGCATCTTGAATCCAGATAACAAATTACATGTCTAGGCTTTTCAGTGCCTTCAGAAATGAAATGTCAGCAAGTAGCAAAGTATCGTTGAAAATCACAATATCAGAGGAAAGAATAGAAGTTGTTTAAGCCCCTCCAAGAAGTTGTAAAGAGATGCAACTGGTGTTTCACATTGGAAGAAGGCCGTAAAACCAAGAGAAGATTGAAAATGGGAAACTGTTATTCATTCTTAAAGCCATTTTAAGACACTGTTAGAGGCCCGGATAACCCTTATGAAAATGAGCTGAACAGTCTCAAAACAACCAATGATTACCTCAGATGCAGTGGCAGTGCGATGGAAAATTCTGGTTATTCCACGTTGAATATCAGGTGATCTTCCTAAAGTTGTTAAAACAGAAGAGAGCAAGTTATAGAAATCAGGCTGTACAATGCATAAGTCAGCTTTCTCCTTATCAATCTCATTAACCCAAGGAGCAGCTCTATAAGAGCCCATGGATTCTGCAATCTCAGAAACAGCATCAAGACGAGCATTTATCATGCTTCTAGCACACAAAGGGTGAGTGACCTGTATCAGGCATTACTTATTAAATCTATGTAATAGATTACAATGAAGTTGATAGTCAAATATACAAAATAAGACCATTACCCAGTTTCTCATCAGCCTTGAACCTGGTATTGTAAGAGTATGATTCATCATATGTAGCAAGGACCCAAACTCAGAACCGTTTGAATTGTTCCTCAAGACCTAAATGGTAACTTGTTAATCCAAGTTTAGAAACAGGGTTTGAAATAACTGGAAAGTTAGGAAGAATTAAGGCATAAATCTAAGAGCAAGAAAATTGACTTCTCAGAAATGAGATAAAGTTCCTACAACTCCGTTCAAGGGAGTTGGAACATGGCAGTTAAGACTTATTTGTCCAAAATTTGCTCTCCCCCTTTTCAACAAACCACCAATTTTTAATCCTAGTAAAGCATGATAGAACATAGGAATGAAGGGGGAAAAAAAGCATTCTGATGATCAATCTGCGAATCACTGTCATGTATAGACTGTTAGATGAAATAATCATAGCACAAATGATGCACTAAGCTATTTCAGAAGATTCTCCAACACTCAATGAACTAACTACCAAATGATGCTAGCTCCATTAAGAGAGGTCTTTAGTGAAACCCACAGTCTCATAGTTATTCAGTGAAACCAGTCAATCACCTCTAATTGTTGAAGTGTGTTTGCTGAAAGGTTCATTTCCATGTTGCTGGAGAAAGATCTGAACGAAGCTCCAAGCCCCCAAATGCTATTAAATCCAAATTGTTTGAGATGATGGATGGTTAAGGCCAATGCTTGCACTGCCAAATCTGGCATGTTAATGATTTCCTTTCATTTTGAAGTAGGGTGGATAAAAATCAGAAAGTAAATAGAAGATCAAAAAAAAAGAAATAAAACATTAGCATAAGTGGACTTACGATAAAGAGAATTAAAAAGGAAATTGTAAAACCATATCGAGCACTATCTTTTGAAACAAAACTAGAAGAAAAACAACAAAATCACATGAAAGGATGAGTTTGAAAGCCATCTCACCTTAATCAATAAGTTATCACTTCTCTGTTCTGTCACTTCTTGAGTTTGCTTTCTGTTATCATGTATATTTTCTTGTATATTCTCGTACAAAGACATGATATCAGCAAGTGCACTACCATTGCTAAAGCAATCTCGAGAGGCGCGCTCAACTCGAACATTTGAAGCAGGTCCAGCATATGCCAGCAGAGACTGATAAACAAAATTCCATAGAATAAGCTCAGCTAAACCAGACTATTGCAATTTTCAACCACTTGTCATTCCATCGTTCATTCTGATCATCTAAGTTGACCTGATTCCTTGTACGTCTTACAATTACCTGAAGTTAACTGAAATAGGATTTTCTGTACCGTTAAGCATAAGGAAACTGCTACCTAAAATCTTAACTGCCAAGCAAATTCGCTATTCCTATTTGAATCAGTATATGATAGTGAAGAGTAAGACACACATGTTGAATTAAGTTTAGTTAAACTTAATAATTAATTTTAAGCAGATTACAGAACGTTAAGAAGAGAATCCTTAGAACTAAAGCATGATACAAGTATGGTCACATAAATGGTAAAAGGCAAGGCACCGAGCCTTGATGCCAAAACAATCAAAGAACGTCACACCTTTAACAACAACAAAAAAAAAATGCATGGCTTCACACACAAACAAGAAAGCTTTCTCGTTCACTTTCTAAATCCTTTCACGTTAACTAAATGAACTAATAGAGATTGATTTCAAGTACCTTCTCTGTTAGCTTTGACAGAGGATCCCCTAGAAGTAGCTCAGCTGGAGACAAGCTTAACACCACAGCTTCAAGCCCACTCCTCATAAAGCCATCATTGAGCTCACCATAAACTACCTCTCCGGTCGAAATCTCAACAGCGACAAATCCAATCCTCACCTCAGGCACACCCTCACAATCATCATTTCCCTCCAAAACACTTTTTTCCACTACACAACACAAATAATTGCTCTCCCCACCACAACCCTCCTCTCCTCCTCCCAAATCCTCGGCCGCCTCCAGTGTAGCCTTTGTATACAAAGCCGACAACCCTCTTGAGAACGGCCCGATCTTCGTGTCCCCATGTGCCTTAATAGCAGCTGTCTCAGTTTGCTTAACAACACCAACCTTATAGCCTGCACTCACCAATCTTCTAACATGGACACTTAATCGAAAAGTTGGCACGCTTGCAGTCATAAAGTTGCGATCTTTATGAGCATAAATTCCAAGCACTGTCGCCGCTATCTCTGCATCTTCCCCAAAAAACCGGTACTTGTAACCAACCTCAATCATCAAAAGAACATCTGGGTATTTGCCTTTGAGGTCCACCACTTGCTGCTCTAAAGGAGTGAACTTTACGGAGTCACTGTGGCATGAAATTTGGGGTTGAGGATCTTCAGGGATTGGTTCGAGTAGTTTGTCAATGAACTTCTGGTGAAGAGATGAGTTAGGAATTGGCCTTTGAGTATGAGGAGAAAGTTTGGGTCTTTTGGGAGTGGAAGCGAGGTGTGAAGACAGGAGCTTGCGCTTGGCGGGAGAGAACGAGACGGTGGCAGAGATTTTCAGAGGTGGGTTTGATGACGAAGATGAAGATAAAGGGTTGGTCGCCGGCGGTGGCGAATCCGAGGTTTTGGGTTTAGGAGCGAAAAAGCGGGAAATGACTTGCTGCTTTTACTTGCCCATCAAGGCCTTCGTGTAAGAACTTCCCTTTGTTCGGTTAATATATGTAATCGCACAACATACGTACTTGGCGAGCTTTAGTTCATGTAGGCATCTCGTTAAAGCCTAGTCCCCAATTTTGATTAAATTTAATTGGATATTAAATCAATATTTTATTTTATATATATATATATATATATAAGAGAGAGAGAGAGAGAGAGAGAGAGAGAGAGAGAGAGTCTGCTTAAAACAATTTCTTTATCAGTCAAGAGTAAGATTGTCTACTTTTAGAGCTCTTTAGCAGGATTTGTATTGAATTGTAATTATTATTATTATCACTTGATATTAAATATTTTTTATTTTTAACTTTAGAACTAAGTTTTTATATGAGTTTTTATGTTCGATTCAACTTGAAATGTAACTCTTACGCTGCGTTTGGTTGCTGTCCCCGGTAGCTGGAGACAGAACGGAACAGAAACTGAGGACAATGAAGTGTTTAGTTATGGTGGACATAACAGAGGAAACTATCTCTGTCCCCATGATAAAATGTGTTTGGTTGCAGGGGACAGAACGAAAAAATAATGCAAATGACGAATATGCCCCTGGTCCTTAATATGATTAGTAATATGTATTTCATTGGTATTTTTATTATGAATGGTTTGTATTAGTTAAGAAATTAACAAATAATAATAATAACAATTTCAAATTAATCACGAATAACAATAATAATAATTGTTATTATTATTTTAA
>JANITX010000008.1:58333151-58347264 GCA_027564395.1 Erythroxylum ulei
CCTTCAATATCAATTGCACCGAATATTGTAGAAGCTATAAATTATCAACCTATGAAGTTAATCATCATAACTAACAACCAAATTGCCTGGTTATTTTCATTATCTATAGTGAAACTCTGTAAACCGTGAGTATTGTACAAACATCAACATCTTCCAACCAACAATACAAGGGTTTATTTCATTTACAATGCAAGCAGTTGATTAAATTCAGAAAATATGGCATACCTGTCAACAAAATCCGAAGATAAAATTTGGAGATAATTGCAACCTCTCACCGATCAACAACAACCAATGATTCCTAAATATAAACAAAAGAAACTGGTTAAATTATTGGAAAGGATCCAAAGTCAATATAATTTTTGTGCATTTGCAAGCATCAACCAATACAACAGTTTCACATAAGTGACCAAACCACTCAAATTTAAAAGAATCAAATTGCCATATGTAAGAAACACCTTCTTGAATGACTAATATTGCTCAAACACCATTTCTGTTGAATACATGAATGAATAACATGTAACAAACTCAGAACCGTATATAACTCAGAAGTATGGAAGATAACATGTTCAAGTACTCGACTGATAACATACAAAATTTTCTCAGACATTTATATGCATTCATCCACCCCGCAATTCAACACTTCCAATGTTACTGGTTAGGGAATTTCAACAGCTACCCAACCACAATGACACAATGCATACACATTTTTCTCACCAATTTTGCATACAACAAAACCCCAACACAGATGAGTATACAAATCCCCAACCGTTCGGATCTCTTCTTCCCCAAAGCAAAACCAACAAACTAATACCACAAAATGAATGATTAAGAGGGACAGAGAGTCGAAGAAGACGACAATATACAAGACATTTGCGTAACCAGAGGGTCGGTCAAGCAACGAAGACCGACATATTTCCACCATAGAATCAAATACTTACCCGACCCTGGAGAGACGAACGCCTTGGGGAAGAAGAGATGCGAACAGATCCGAGAGCGAAGGCTAGAGGAACAACAGTTGGGGACAGAGGAACAGCAGTGGTGCGCGATTTTTCGGACAGAGGAACATCAATCGGGGACGAGGAGACCGAAGGTAGCGGGGGCAACTTGTGTAAAATGGGAGCTTATTTGTTGCGGGGACAGGGACAACGTGTCCATGTCCTCCCTTTTTGGGAGGGACAGAAATTCGTGTCCCTGTCCTCCGGGGACAGGGGACACAAATGCGGGGACATGAACCAAACAGTTACAGAGGCGGGATTTTTTGGTCTTGTCTACTGTCCCCACTCACGAGGACAGTAACCAAACACGGGGTTAAGGCTTGAACCTGACTCCAAAACACCATTACCCCTAAGTTTGAGACTTTTTTGTCATGTTTGGAGTCTTTTTTTAAAGAAAAGGTTAATTCTTTATCTGTATTTTCATATAACAACTCACTTTTTAAATGTATTTTCATTTACATATAATAATTTATTAATTTTAAAATATGAAAAAGGATTTGATTATTTCACCTCTGATGTGAAGAAATGTCAATTTTATAGGCATTTAAAATAAATCAAAAATTGGAGATAAGATATTAATAAATCTTATCCCAAATTTTTATCTATAATAATTTCACATATATATCTTATTTAAAAAATATATTTTAATAATTATTTCAAATTAAATTTGAGTTGAATTTTGAGCTTGTGTTACTTACGGGAGAAGAGAAATTAACAGCAGCAACAAACAAACGGATCAAACTCAATAATGGTCCAATTTTAAATGTGTGACATGTCCAATTTCTTATCATAACCTGCAAATGAACCCAATTTAGATGCAGAAAATAATATGAGGCCCATTTTCTGGTAGGGGGGAGAGAGAGAGAGAGAGATGATAATGGATTAAATTAGAAGAATCCATTTAAGATCTAATTAGTTCGACTTTTAAGTAGAGATTGGCCTGGGCCTAATTTGTAGTCAGCGGGTCAAGTTAAGGTTAATCGAGCCTTAAACTTTTTTTTTTTTAAATCTAACATTGGGATAACTTGGGCTCGAGTTGTCCAGACTCAATTTGGCCCAAGACTTGAAACCTATAACAAAAATGGCATTTGTTTTATATTTTTAATTTAAAAATTAAAAATAGGTCAAGCTCAATTATGCCTTAAGCCCGAAACAGCTAGGTAGTCCAAAGTGACTTGACCTATTGTCATTCTTATTTTTTAAGGTGTGGTTCAACTTCATGTTCAATCAAAGTCGAATGGCTAGTAACATCATTTTAGTGTAATTATTTAAAATAATGCTATTTTATTTTAACCTTTTAAAAAATTTACAAAATAAAGCAATCTAATTATTTTAGACCGTTCGAGTCAATTGCTAACTCTAAAATCTCAATTAAGTAAATGAGTTTTAACCAAACGTTGTGATTGAATTAAATAATAATAACTATTAAGGATGTTCTGATTAATGAACAAAAGAATAACTTGATAAATTTTGAGTTAAAGAGAACAGTTTAAACCAATTTAAATCGGTCCAGTCAAAACAACGATTTAATTTGAATTTTAATCAAATTTCGAGATGAGCTAAACTTGACCCTCTTATTAGCAGCTGAGCTTGGTAATAGGTCAGTCCGAGCTAGAGCTCATCAAAACCTCGAACCTAACTTCACAACTCAAGCTTAATATTCTAGGTCCGAGCTTGATTCTAACAAGACTTAAGCAACTTGAAGTTTACTTGGTCTTAATAAAAAACGAGCTAAAATCATATAATTTTAATTTAAAAACTAGAAAATGATATCGCTTTATATAAAATAATATTGTTTCACTTAAAAATTTTGAGCTTTGTTCGAACAGATTAAACCATTTTTACAACAAATTAGTCTAAGTTAAAGTAGACTCAAGCCTCAAAATTAACTTAGACCAATCAAATTAGAGGTTTTAAGTTCTGAGTTTGAACCTTATTGAACTTAAGCAACTCAAAGTTTAAATACAGTCTTATTAAACTCGAACTAAACATATATGATTTTAATTAAAAAATAAAAATGGTGTCATTTCATATAAAATTTTTAAGTTTTATTCCATCCTAAAAACTCAATATTTTGAAAATAAAAAACCCAAACTCAGTTAGAAGCTCGATGGCCGACGCGGGTTTTGGCTTCTCTATTAGCAACCATAGTAACTGCCTTTCCAACTTCCTTCCCTTTCCTGTGGTCCATCCCGATCTGACAAGTGACAGACATGAAGGCAACTAGACTTTCTAAGACTTCATTATCATAATAACTTAAATATCACTGGATCTTGTGAGCAAACTCCATGGAACGTGCACCATCGCAGCTCATACATTTATCCACTCTATAACTTCAATTTTTACTCTAAAAGTTATGGTTCATATCCCAAGCTCAAAGTCTTCCCATGTACTAAGTTCCCATTTGATTTCATGAAGTACGGACATAGGGGAATTACAGGTACTTTTAGAAGGCAAGTACTTTGTGTTAGCAGAAAAAAAGGTTGCAGCCGACGGAATAGTGTAACAGGCAGCAGTTAATAGAGACAAACAGTTAAGAGATTAGAAAAAGTCAATTAGTGTGCAATCTTTGCAGAGATACGGTGAGACTTATAACAGGGATGAGATCCTCTGCCCAAGTATTCTGGTCCTACCTTGTGCCAGAGAATCTGAGCCATCCACTTAGGTGATCTTTAAACTTACCATCAAAAAGGATCAATTTTAGTAATTACTTCAAGATTTACCTTTAAAGTTAACCTTATACATGTTTTCTATTTTGCGATGAGATGGCCATTACGTATGCAACATTCTTTTTCTAAAAAGTTATTTATTTAGATTCAATTTAAAGTTTAACATCCAAAATAATTATATTTTAGGTGGTTTTTATTAAGCGACTATTTCATCACAATAATTTAAGTTGTTGTGTGAGACTGAAGTAAGTGGTTTTATATATTCACTAATACACCCCCTCAAGTAAAAGTTCTTTGGATTTGAAACTTGCACAAGCTCACTCTACCTTGTGCTGCATAATAGGTGGGTAATAAGATTTGAACTTATGACCACTTGGCCATAAAGACTTTAATATTATATTAAGCCACCGTTTCGTTACAATAACTTAAGTTGTTGTGTGAGAGCAAATTAATTGATTTTATATATTTACTAACAATTCTTTTAATTTCAAGCTCATACCTAACTCAAGTCATGTAACACAAATCTATCTGACCTTCAATTCAAACTCAAACCACATTTTTTAGGAATTGGGTCGATAACAAATTCGATGTGGTCTTACTAATTATCATTTCTAAATAAAAGGCAATAAAAATTGAGTTGAGATCGGGACAAATTAGGTCGAACTAAACCTAAAATTATTTTCTTTTTTAATTTATTTTTATTTTAAAATAATATCTATTTTTGTAAAATTTGCAATTTTAACTTAAAATTGAATTAAGCTTGTTAGTTTTGAATGGATCGAAATGGAAAAATTAATGTCATCCGTTATTTCTTCTTTTGTAACTGGCAAAAGGCTTGGCTTAAACCACGTATGTCACAAACACAAAACAGCCTGTATCCACACCATCTTCCCTCTCTCTTTCTTATTCTGAGGTACAAAAGCAACCACCGCTTCTGTTCTCTTTTTCAGTTTTTTGCACCAATCATTGTATTTAGTACACTGCCCCAACTACGTAGAAATTCGATCCATACCATAACTGCCCCTTTTTTAAATTATATAATAAAATCGCAACTCTTTCATTTGTCACACGTTTAAATAACCTTTTTGTGAAAATACAAAAAATATTTACGAATATAATGAATCTTTTCACACTCTCACGAATCGAAGAGTTTTGTGCACTAAATGTGTTGAATTTTAAACAATTGTTTAAATAAAAATTTTAAATTAAAATGTATCAAACAATTTATTTAAAATACATAATTTATAAAATTATTATATATTTTAACATAACAATGAATATATATTTTTATATAAGTAAAAGCTATAATCTTTTTGAATAAAATAGTCAATTTTTAAGTATTAATAAGTTAACAATATTAAATCTTAATATAACACACTAATTTATTAATTAATATTAAATAATTTTAGATAATGAATATTACTAGTCTATAAAGTTTTTTTTTTTGTCTTTGACCAAGGTATCCACCGGCGAACTCAGTAACTAATTTCCTCGCTAATGGGAAGACACCTCACAAGGTAGGACAACTAGCCCAAAGATTTAAAGCTGCACTGTACCCAAAGTCAAGAATCAAACTCCTAACTTTTAGTTAAGAGTAAATGAGTCCCTTGTCACTTAACCACACCTCTTAGTTTCTACAAAGTAATTTTAATATTAAATGTAAACCTTTTTGATATTAAGTGCAATCACATCTGTCAAATTCTTGCCATTAGTATCTATTACTTACTCGCATCCCTTGTCCGTACTTATATATATTGTCACAGAGGTAAAAGTGTAAATATAGAAAATATCATGGACCATTAAGTATTTAACAGAAGAAAAAAAACATAATAAAATATTTTCTATAAATAAATAAATAAGATAACTATCCTTTTTATCGGTTTATCCACATAAAAGTAGCTAGAGCTTGAGCGAAACTTTCATGGAAGCCAGTGAACCGCCAACACAATAAACAACTCCTTCTTTTATACATCTTGAATGGGCAATGAACAACTTCTCCACAAGTAAACCTCAAAGCTGTAAACATCTAAACCTCGACAAAGACGGAGTAGATAAGGGTGAGTCAAACGAAGACGAAGACAAAGAACAGCAAAAGCAGCAACAAGAAGGAGCTAGATGTGAGTGGGATATCGCTCTCTCTGCTGTTATTTCTTCAACTAACGTCGAAGGAGCTAGCGTCTCGGATGCTCTCGGCGTCATCGAGTTCGACCACTCCAACACCGTCTTTGCCACCGCGGGAATCTCCAGAAAGATAAGAATTTACCGTCTTGAATCGTTGCTCGCCGGCAGGAGTGAAGATGGTGGCATTGGGTTTTTAGACCACGGTAGCGTATGTGACTATTGCATATGCACTCCGGCGAAGCTAAGTAGTCTGCGGTGGAAACCCAGGTCGGGCGGGCGGGTGATTGGCTCGGGCGACTATGATGGGGTGGTGATGGAGTATGATCTCGAGAAGAGAGAGCCCATCTTTGAACGTGACGAACATGGTGGTCGTCGGGTTTGGAGCGTCGACTATTCCCATTGGGATCCGACTTTAGGCGCTTCAGGGTCGGACGACGGCTCGTTTCAAATGTGGGACTCGCGGAGCGAAGGCGGACGTTGCGTTGGCGCCGTTCATCCCTCGGTTGGTCGCGCGGTCTGTTGTGTTGAATTCAATCCGTTCGGAGGATCGATGATAGCCGTTGGATGTGCTGACCGGCGGGTTTACGGTTACGATATCCGGATGCTGACCACCCCTGTGATTAATCTTAATGCGCACAGCAAAACCGTGACATACGTCAAGTTTTTGGATGGTCATACGTTGGTGTCTTCCTCTATCGATGGACATCTAAAGATGTGGGACTTAGATGACATGCGAATGGTTCGTAAGTACAAAGGTCATGTGAACCATCGAAACTTCGTGGGGTTGTCGCTTTGGAGAAATGGAGGTTTACTGGGATGTGGGTCGGAGAACAACCAAGTGTTCGTGTATGATAAGAGATGGGGTGAGCCAATATGGGTTCACGGGTTTGAGACAATTGCTAGATATGGTTCGAACCATGGGTTCGTGAGTAGTGTTTGTTGGAGGCAAGTGTGTGATGATAGTTGCACACTTTTGGCCGGAGGGTCCAACGGTGTCTTGCAAGTTTTTGATTGTAAAAGAAAGACATCGATTTGATTTCAAGCGTATAATAATATTTAGCCATTTAAATTTCGCAAATTTCTTATGCAATCTAATGATACTAACGTGATTACATTAATATAAACACGAATATAAATTACGATAATAGTTTAAATCACGATCATAATGTAATAGGCAGGATTATACTTATAGGGAGGCCGTTTCTGATAAATCAACATATAATGTAAAATAATGGTAATATAAAGTATAGATAAATACGTATAAATAAAAATATGTAATGCAATGCATAATATAATACATGAATGTATCAATTTAAAAGATTCAATTTTAAATTACAATCAAGAGTTTTTTTTATCACTTTTCAGCTTAAAACTTTAAAGTAGTAATTTGAAAATAATCTTACATTAAACAATAAATGTTGGTCGAAGCAAGTTTATAACTTAATTTTAAATTAGTAATTTATATTTTAATTTTGCATTATGTTATATGTACTATGCATTTTTTTAAAAACAACGAGTACGAATTCTATAATTATGAAGACATAGATATTGTGCTATAGTCTCAATCGAGGGTTATGATATTTCCATTATCTATGAATATGGTTAGACTTTATATCATTAGATTGATTATGTTGGGGGGTCGGGATTTCTTGATATTTATGGTTTGAGATTGATTGTTATTATTACACCTCTTATTAGTGAATCTTGTATAGAGGATCTTGTGCCATTCAGTAGAACTGGACTTGAAACTTGCAGTAAATGTCATTGAAGTTGATTCAATGACCGACTCAAGAGAATGGAAATATCTTAAGCTGCCGAAACTAATAGTCTAGGGTTGATTTGGTTAAGGTTTGGATTAGGTTTGAGTCCATCTAAAATTAAATTTAAATTGTCCCTTTTTTATAAATAATATTATTTTTAAAAACTAAATCAAAATAATATTATTTTGTAGCGACTTTTAAACAAGACCATCGACTAATCAAAGTCGGATTGGAGGTTACCAAGGTGTCTGATAGACTATTGTGGAACAAATCTAAGAACTCTTCTTGTGACTATCGGTAAGTTCCAAGTAATAGACGAGACAACAAAGCTCTTCTCTCCACAGGCACGTAACTCTCATCTTTCCTCTTAGGAACCTTACTCTCTTCACAACTCTCTTTTCCCCTTCTGTAACAATAGTCTCAACAGTACTTTCACTCTTTTCCCGTTAAACTCTAATCTTACAGAAGAATTGTTTTATAAGCAGTTCTAGACTGTCTTAGACGTTCTGATACACAAGATCCTCAAAATAGGCGAGTGTAGAGCATACTTGTCTCTGCACCTAGACAAAGATAGTAACATTATTCAAGACTTGAAGCTTTTAGGAGAGGGAAAACTTAGAAAGAATTGAAAACACTCAAAACAAACTTCATTACTAAACTTTAACTTAAGTCGAACCTTTTTTCACAACATGCTTATAATTGAAGAGAAGCCTTGTTTTTATAGGCGAAGCAAGGGTAAAAAAGTAAATCTCCCTAAGAGACACACTCGTTACATCTTTCAGAAAGAAAGAAACTTTAATCATCACATCTTTATCAAAGCTAATTTGAAAAAGTAAACTACTTTCCTAAAAGTAAACAGTATGATGATAAGATGGAATCTTGAACAATGATTTATGGCCTACAAAGATTCTCTTTCATTAAAAGACTCAAAAGCAAAAGCAAAAGCGAACCCCTAAAAAGACCCGTTTCACTTTACAAGGTTAAAGTGAGGTTAATATTATTGCCAAATTCCTTTGTCAAGTCCATCTCTTTATCAGTTTATTCAATAAGTTGATGGATATCAGTTGTAGCCCAAGGGCCAGAAATAGAGTTGGACTCTTGTGTTAGGCTTGATGGTGGATTGGAATTCATTGTTCTGCGATACATAGGACAAGGAATGTCACTAGCTCGTATATGGAGAATGTGATCATATACTGAAGTCCGCTGATTTGTAGATGGAGTTATGATTGGACTCAAAAGAGAATTATCTCCATAATAAGGTTCAAGAGATGTACAAATGGTAGAAGGGACCGAGTTATGAGATTTGTTTAATTGGTCTAAGAAAGAGTGTAATTCTTCTGTTAAGAATTTTCTTTCTGTAGGCCAATCTGCTAGAGATGGTTGAATGTACATAATTGTCCAGAGTCACTCATACAATATGGACAATGAATCAAATATGCAACGCCGAACTTTCTGAACCCTTTGGTGATTGTTCTGTATTTGAAGATACTACTGTATATTGATATATGCACGGTTATATATGAGTTCAAAGATGAATTTGAATCCTTTTGGTATGTATGCGAATGATTTATAATATTATATGCCCTTACATAAATTTAGAGTTCTTCGGTATGCAAAATCTTAGAGATTTCCAACACATAAGTTTCTAAGTGTGTAAAACCAAGTCCATTGGATGGATATGATCGTGAAGGTTAAATTAAATGTGTTCTAATGCCTTAGAGGGGATTAGCCATGATTTATAAACTCATAGGACACTTAGAAAGCTTAATTGGAAAAGTTGATGTATATAACATAAGCTTTGCGATCATCCACAAAAGAGTGCCATAAACAATGACGAGTCAAAAGTTGGGACATATCAATACACCATTTGTTTAATGGTTGGAACCATTCCAGAAAAGTCTATAAGACAGAACTAGCATTGGTTGGATTAGACAAATGTCGATACAGATGAAGAGGTGAGAAAGAAATAGAACAAGCATAAAGGGCAGACAAGGCCCAGAGATGCCAAAGAGTAGACTCGTGGATATAGTCATAAATATGATACATGAGTTTGTAAAGAGTTATGACATCAAAATAACCAGGAAAGGGCAAAATCTCAAAATTGAGAAGAGTCATATGCAGATAATAAACAAACTTTATTGAAGAAGTGGAAAAAGGCTTGCAACATGGTTAGAGGTTCGAAAAACAAAGGGGAAATTATTTTTTGTATTTTGCAAACTTAGGAAACTCCATTAACCAAAACAAAGGAATAGGAAGCTTTAAGGAAGATGAGATAAGCAAAAGAGGTTTGGCAGGTTTAGAAAGATAATCAACAAGTGTATTATGGTGACCTTTAATGTGGTGGATGGAGAATTTATAACGAGAAAACCACTCCTACCAGCGAAGCAAATGACTGTTGGGAATCTTTTTCTTGGGCTGATCAACTATTTTTGGAAAAGAGGTGTTATCCATTTCAATGACAAAATGATAAGGAGTGAGGTGGAAAGCAAACTTTTCAATACCTCTTTTGACAGCAAAAATCTCCTTATAACTGATATGATAATGGCATTCAAAAGAACAAATTGGCCACTTTTATGTCCACAATAGTATCGGTTGCTATTGATTTCTTCAACGAGCACAACACCCTAATGGGTGTCACTAGCATCAATTTGTAAGATGTGTTGTCCTGTGTCAGGAATCTTTAAAGGTGGAGGATCTTGACAAAGATGCTTTAGATGCTGGATAGCCTTGGATTGTTCCATTGTCCAATGTGGTGGATTCTTTTTCAGAAGCTTAGATAAGTTTGAAGTGTAAGCTGCCAGGTGTGGTATGAACTCACGAATATAGTTAACAATCCCGAGGAATTATTTTATTTGCTTTATAGTGAGATATTCATCAGGAAAATGTAACAGCTCTTGTGCAATATGTGGATCAGGCTGGTAGAATCCATCTTTGAAATGCACACCTAGAAAATCAATTTCGGTAATGCCAATGATGCTTTTCAAAGCTAAAAGTATAATGCCATACTGTTTAGGAAGATCCAAGAATCGTTGCTGTAAGGCTTGATGTTCCTCATAGGTCTTTGAGAATAGTATAATATCATCGATGTAAATGATTGCACTGTAGAGGATAGGCTCATAAATCTTGGTCATTGTTTTCTGAAACAGTGATGGGCCGACTTTAAGCCCAAATGACATAACAATCCATTAGTACTGTGCATTGGGAATGCAGAATGCAGTTTTGTATCTCTCAGTTGGGTGAATAACCAGTTGCCAAAATCAGGTCAAACTTGGAAAAAGTAACATCTTCTTTGAGAAATAGTACATGAGTACTGATCTTTGGAAGAGGAAACTTGTCATCTTACAGAAATACATTCAGAGGCTTGTAGTCAATGACTAATCTCTTCTTTTTTTACGTTTCTGCTCTGAACGTTTATTAACATAGAATGCTTGGCAAGCTCAATCTGACTTTGTGGGCTCAATAAGTCCTTGCTTTAAAAGGATTACATAGTCATCTTATGCGAGCTTTAGATTATCAGGATTCATTCCTGGATGTGTGGCTTTTGTAGGATTGATATCCTCAATCTTCTTAAAAGGTAGACTTATAAAAAATTCAACATTTTTTTCATAAAGTATACGGGTGAGAAAACTGTGCATGAGATACAGGACAATATTCCAATCAGTGGCGGATCTACAATGGGGGCAAGTGGGGGCACTTGCCCCCACTGCCTCCAATAAATTTCTTTAAAAAAATTATTTTTTTAAGTTTTGCCCCCATAAAAAATTAAAATTTTACTCTTATTAAAGTTTTGCCCCCATTAAAAATAAAATTTTATTCTTATTAAAATTTTGCCTCCACTTAAAAAAATTTCTGGATCCGCCCTTGATTCCAATAGTTTATCTCGTAATGCAGTATAATGTGTAGGAATTTGAGTTAGTTCAAACACATTCTTAATATCAATATATGGACTGAAAAATGATCGATACCTAAGGCTTGTAGGTAGGATCTGTAAAGGTAAGGCTTTAATGTAAACATCCATACCAATAAGAATGTCTGGGTCAGGTAGATTACTTCCAAGAACTTTAGTCCAAACTGTATACTGCGGAAAGAATCGTATTCCAATTCTTCTCTTAGTGATTAACCCAATCTTGAAGGAGTTACCATCAGCAGCAATAAAATATTCGTCATGTGACATCCATGCGTTAGATGATAAGATATTGGGCTTTATGATCGTACGAGTGGATCTGGTATCCATAAACCTGATAGCTTTAATGGGCTTATCATATTTTTCCTATTGAAAGAGTTGGATCTGGATATATAGTCAATGAACTGGTGTACGATCTACTTTCATACATGTCTGTTATAGCATGTATAGTGAATCATCCTCTAGAGAAACAGAGGAGTCAGATGATTCTTCATCTTCAGAAGTTGTGATTGATACAACAAACTTTGTGTGCTCGTCTTCTTGATATTGTTCCTCAATTAGATATTCAAAGTTGTTGGAAGAATGAATGGGCAAAATAGATTGCATCTGCTTCAACAACTTGATATCCTTTTTTGTTTTGTGAGGACATGTTCATGCAAAGTGTCTATGATGTCTACAGAGAAAGCATTGTTCAACTTTCTAGCGATGAGAGGATTTCTTGAAGAACCAAACAAATATTATTTTCTTGTCGTTCTTCCTTTCATAAGTTTTCTTTAAAGGCTTGTAGCATTCCATTTATCTGCGAAGCTTCTTCTATGATAGACTTGTCGAAGATGAACTTTCTTCTTGGTATGACACTCACAGGTCTTTTTGTCTTTGCACTTGATTTGCAAATAAGGCTTCTTGCAAGCCTCTTTGAGGACTGGACCACCCATAATAATATTCTTGAATAAGGCATATTGATCACATAACTTATTAAGAGAAACTAAAGTAAGCTGGTAGATTTCTCCAAGAGATATATTTGTCATATCTCTCTGTAAAAAAATTATGGTCCTTTGTAGCTCTGGTTGCAGTTGATCTGGAAGGGATGAGATAAAAGTATAACGAAGATTAACATCATTCCATCTATTCAAGAGATAAAACCTTTCCGCCATACGTTGGTAAGGCTTTTGAATATCACACTAGTCAAGCGAACAACATTTCATTGCAAAATATTCTTGATGGATTTGCTTATCAATAATCTAAAAGTCACTAATGAATTCTTTATAGATTACTCCAAGAAATGCTCCTGCTATAGTGACTTGGATATACTGAAGTCTTTGATAGTCGTTAATACTTTGCCACCATTCTCACAAAGTACCAGTGAAATGAGATGTAAACTCAAACAAAATATCCGATAAAGGATTATTAGGTCGAGTCGTAGATCTATGCAAACACCAAATTCATGCATTCGTTCTCTCCATTTCCTTGGAGGTATATCATCAAAAGTAAACCAAGGTCCTGAAGTAGGCTTGGTTTGAGCCTATGTAGCTGGTTGAGCTGGTGTTGCTTATGGTGCTGGTTCAGGTTTGAAAGGTTCAATACCTGTGGATTCTGCTTCACTTATTTTTGGTTCAACTTTAGTAGGATTAGGCATCGTCATTGGAACTTGAGATAACTTCGATAGATCAGGTAACTGTGTTGAGGAATCAGAAGACGATTCAGAGATTTGTTCAGATGATGATTCAAAGATTGTTGTAAAAACTTCAGATGTTGGGACAAAGGCTTCAGAATAAGCTTCTGTATTATCTAATTGAGCATAAGAGTCTTTTGTAATATGTGTAGATGCAAGAGTTGCGATGAACTCTGTCTGTTGCACTTTGTCCTTCCCAAGAGATGAGGTGGAAGGTTGAACTTTTGGTAGATACGTTGGAGGTGTATGAATCTATAGCGGCTTACTCCACTGATTAACTAGTTCAAATTTATTGTATGAAGGTGATGGCTTAGGAGCCTTAGATGGCTCAGAAACTCGTTGCTCAGGAACTAGGACATGCTTTGGCTTTGGTTTTGACCTTTTAGGTTTTTTCTTGAGTTTTTTTAAGATGGATGTACTGTCTAATAAAAGGATAATTGAACTTAAATACCTTTGAATAGTCAGCTTCTTCTAGACCCGTTTGACATATAGGAGATGGGTATGTTGGCTGAATATTTGGAAATAATGAAGAGGATAAGCCATATACTATCCTCAACTGTGCAGATTGCATATCAGCTTCCGTTTGTTGCACAATCCCTTGTATCTTCTGGATTTCTCAAACTTTAGCGCCGAAGTTAGGTTCAAGATAATGTGTAGCAATGTAATGTCAAAGATCAGCATCAAGCCACTGAATCTGCGCTTTGTAAGATTGATACATTTGTTGTATTTGCTTAGAGACTGCGTCGACTTTGTGTTGCATATAGGGATGTTCATGGTAGGGTAGCCTGATCCGTTTATAAATAACCTGAACCTGAACCTGAATGTCAGGTTCGACAATTTTACGAACTTGAACCTGAACCTGGACCTAAAGAACCTATAAGATCGGTTACCCTATTTTCAGGTTCGGTTCTCAGGATAACCAGAACCTATTCATATCAATATATATGACAAAAAATTATAAAAATAATTGGTGAAAACAAATACAAATTATT
>JANITX010000008.1:58351535-58365902 GCA_027564395.1 Erythroxylum ulei
AGCAATTTAAATAAAACTTGCAACCTAATTAACGTAATTTGCGGCTGTATTTTTGGCCTATAAACACGTCCACAACAAAATGATACAAAAATTAAGTTGTAAAACAGATGCTATCTTGTGTGCCTTGTACGTGAGGAGTTTATGCCTTTGGAACTGTTGTTGGATGGCTTTTTCTCTGCATTCTTCAAGCTCAATGGGTACTTCTCTTAGTATATTATGGCATTTCTAATGAACACTCCTTGTGGTTTTGGCCTATTCTGCAGATTGGTGAATGTGTGGCCATATGGTGGAGGCCGAACTTTGAGACCATCATGTATCCTTATTGCCCTCCCCACATTACAAAGCCAAAGGTATAAGTTCTCTGCTTGGTTTCCTTTTGTTTTGGGGAAATTTCTGCTTCGTTTTTTTGTTTCTACATGTGACTTAGTTCTATGGGTGCTTATTACCCTTCTTCCCATTCATGTTGATGTAGGAGTGCAAGAAGCTTTTCCTTGTTCACTTGTCTGAAAGGGAATATTTTGCTGTGCCGAAAAACTTGAAACTTCTTGCTGTCCCTTTGTTTGAACTCTATGATAATGTGCAGGTATGCTTTTTTGAATTAGTTAAAATTATAAATCTGAATATCTTGTACATTTTGTTATTTTGTTTAGTTTCAATTCAATTACAGATTTGGTTTATTAAATACAAAAGGAGAGTAGTGGATGAATCAAAAGCAGATTAGTGAATATCTTATATGTTAATTAAAAGCTTCTCTTTGGAAATAAGAGACTACACTCTTTTAAATTTATTCTTGGTTGCTTCCATGTCTTTGCCATCCAAATCTTCTTCGTGGCAAACATGATTCTTCCTTTGTGCTTTAGTCAGTGTCTTTAATTCTCCAGTGTCCTTATGATGTATCTTGCTTGGTGACAGAGATACGGCCCTGTCATATCAACCATACCTCAGCAGCTGTCAAGATTCCAGTTCAACATGATCACTACCTGAATTTTATTGATTCGAGCTTGCATATCTATTGTAGTTCTTTCTTCCAAGGGGTCACAGATGGGATGGATACTGAGATTTGAAACTACGATGGCTGTTCATGATATAATTTATAGTTATTTAAACTGCATATGTGGTCATGACTTGCACTAGATGGAATTGACATCTTTAGTGGCTGAGTTTTTCTTTTTTGGACTATATCTGTTCTGTAACCGGATTGCAACTGGAATGATTCAAACTTCAGTACGCTGGTGTAGGAAGTTTAGGGAATACGACATTGCTGTTAAACTGGTATTGCTAACAACTAAACATAGTAGAGGAATTCCCTTTGTTTTGTTTTTGTAATCACGTTTGTTGAAGGGGCGATTATAGGGTTTGGGCTTGGAATTTTGTATGTAGTCATGTTTTCATGTCCCTGCAATTGACGAAAAGATATGTTGGATTGAGTGGCATCCTTAGAAATCTCTTGAGAGGATGAAGAGGAGTGCTTTGATTTTTGGCATCTGCCTAAACTATTTAAGTTGCTGATCATCATTGTTTGGATGAAATCAATGCCATATTTATGTTTTTTCTTTCTCTATCGCATGTCCGGTGTTTTTAAGATTGGATTACATGACTATGGTAGTTCTCTTGTTCCCCAAACTTGCATGGGATCTTGTCTAACTAGCTCAGCACCAGGAGCCGAGCTCAGAAGCTACATGGCGGAAGTGAACTTAAAACTTGAGTTTTATGCTACAATCCTTGCCTTTTTCGTTGGTCCAATTTCCTTTAAGCTTGTACCCTCCCCTAGAGCTTCTGGCCATTAACCTACTAAGGGTGTTGATATTGAACATGATAGCATAGACCTTTTTGTAGGGATGTCAATTGATCGTGCTGAAATCGAGCTGCCTTTGACTCATTCAACCTAATCCTTAATTTGTGGTTTGAACTTAAATTGAGATCAAAACAATATCGGTTAATCGAACTAGTTTGTTTGATTTTAAGCTTAGTTAGGTCAGTTTAATTTGTGAACTCTAACCTTTTGAAGTTCTCTTGGTAATTAAGACTTGATCACATTTACTTTAATCTACTATCAATTTTTTCTTATACATGCCAAATTGTAATTCAATTGAGCTCAACTCAAAATATTGAGGTTCTTGTATTCATAATGTTCTCAGTGTTACATTTCATCAAACATATAACACACAGCTTTCATTACTCATTAGTGGGATTCCAAATTATATTTTAACATTTTCCAATTTCAAATCACAAGGAATTGACCATGATAATAGATTGCTAGACTTAGTGCTTGCAAACATAAAATACTAAAGATTTAAACTTTCATTTATTCACATGGGACATAACAATCTATATTGGTAATAATTATATTGGCATGCTCCTAATACAACAAGCACTAAAACCAAGGAAAAGCTAGATGTTGACCAATTTAATCAGAAAAGAAAAATGACTTATGCTACTAGAAGTAAACTATTGTGAAATTGGATAGATTAACCAACTTGAATTGATAGTGGACCACTTAGAGCTTGTTACTTATGTGTGTATACTTGAGTTGAAAATGACAAGTTACTATGAAATGACCAAAAGCATTGGAATATTTGTGAAGTCATTGACAGGTTATGTAGTAATGACTAAAGAATCATTGTAATCCTAAAATATGAATATATTTAAATTTTAGTTAAATATAACTAAATATTAAAAAGATAACAAGTCTAGTTTGAATGTTACCAATGTAATGTTACAATTTTGTTATCAAGGCTTAATTAAGTTTGTTTTCTTTTCATTTTATCACTTTTTTAACAAGCTCAATTGGGAGATTAACTTTAATAACCTTAATTTAAGGTAATATTTCTTTTCCTTTGTTAGATTGGCTAGTTTCAATAAATTTCAATGATTAAAAAAATAAATTAATCTGATCAGTTTGACTGTATAAATCTTGAATCGGTGAATTTTTCTGTTCGATTTAGTTTAATAATTCTTATTATTAAAAACATACTAGTTCAATTTAATACCAATTATAACGATTTAATACCAATTAAAATTTTAAACCTTACATTTCTTACATTATCGATTTAATTTCGATCCAATATTAAATTTTTGGTTTAATCATGTCTTTAGGGGGGACAATTTATTGCCTCAGGTGTTCATACACATGTGGACCGAGATAGAAGACCAGATTTGCACGAAAACTGCATTGCATTGCATTAATTATGAAACAAAAATAAATTAATAAACTAATTTTTTCTTAGCTAGCTAATATGCCGATTTGTCTGGCATCAATCCGACAGCTATGGATTTTTAAATATTTGTTAATTAATTGATTACGTAAATTATATTTAAATTTTTTAAATTTGTTATTATTATATAGCTTTGACATTCTACGTTTTTGCTCATGATTATGAATTTTGATTCTCAAGCAATCTCAACAAAGCATTGACCTGTTGATTTCAATATAAATATAATAAGTGGTTGAGAACCCAACTTTGATTTCTTTGTTTTTTATATTTTCGTTTTAAGCAAAATCTAAAAAAAAAAAGAGTATCTTCGTCATCAACATCTAGTTGAAGTCCCACTAACACGCGGAGTATAGAAAAATCCGATAGTATGTAGCCTTATTCGTACGTAATAATACACTTTTTAAAGTAAAAAATAGATGAAATTTTAATATAACATAACATAAAAAATTACGTATAATTAAATAATACTATATATTAAAAAAAACTTTAAATACGCTGATTAAAAAAAAAATGTCAAATTATAAGAATTTAATGTAATCAACTCTACAATCTGCTTGAATGTGAAACTTGATATTATACAAATCGGCTGTCGGTACCCAACCAAATGATAAGAAAAGACCTTTGCAATGATAATTATTTTTTTAATTAGATAGGCATTGACAATGATATATTAATAATACAAAGTAACAAAAGAGTGCAAAAGTAGGGTTTCGTCATCTTGTAAATGGTCTCCATTCCAACACACACAAACCCTTCAAGTTGTTAGAGAGATTCCAAGATTTGATCAGCAATTCCTGAGCCTGAAGTTTGATTCCCAGGCAAAACCATAGAGACTAGTAATGAGACAAGTGGATACTGAAGTTGCATCATCACATTTTTTTCAAAATAATATATTACTTTTTATTTAAGTCATGTCAAATCTCAAATCACTTAGTTTTTTAATAATTAATGACTTCCATAAAGATAATTCGTAATTTATTACGTTGATAACGAGCACAAGGTGGTTGTTCCCGTTTTTGTGTATCACTTTGTGCCCCTTTCTATCTATCCATATAGAAAAGAACATAGAGTGACACACAAAAATACAAATAAAAGAATTGATCCTATTAATAACGCATAACCAACCGCCCAGCTTAGTATTGTAATTAACTCATTCTCGTAGATGGATGGACTGAGAGGAACGCAGGGTGACACATGAAAATAGGAACAAAAAAATTGATTCCGTTAATAAAACATATCCAAACGCCCGGCTTAATATTGTAATTAACTCATTCTCAAGTTCTAATCGTCAATAAATAATTACATGGTTTGGTTATTTAGGTTTCTTATTGTAAGCTTTAACACTATTGGGTTTATTATGCAATTATTGGGTAAAAAACATAAATATCTTCTATAACATTACTTTAAGAATTTTTTTTAAATACCTTAAAATTCTCAAAAACATTTTCTAATTTTTATTTTTAAATTCATTCTCCTAAATTTCAGTAAAAAAAATAAAAATTAAATATGATATAAATATATCACAGGATTAATTAAATATTACTTATATAACGATCTAACCTAACTCTTAAATTTGAACTGAATTAATTATATATGGCTTAAATTAATAATTTATTATAATAATATCTTAAATTATTAATTTAATTCAAATTAAATTGATTTATGTTGATTTTATTGATATTTGATTAGTCCATATTTAATGTTAATATTACGTATATTTTGTAAAAACTATAATTTATAAATTAACCTCCTACTTTACTTTGAGTCATTAATTTATTTAATTATTTAATTGAAATATATGATTTATAAAATATTTCTATAAACCAAAAATTTTATTTAATATAATCCAAAATAATATGGGATGCAATGCATCATCTCTTAAATTTCACCTCAAATCTTCTATTTCAGTTGTTCTGTTTCGTCTCTGTTTTATTAAATCTCATTCATATATTTACGTAAAGTTTATATAAATATGTATATAAGATTTAATAAAAGAATAAGAAATCTTACCCACATAAATTCTGATACAACCATGTTTGACTGCTCTTAGCGCTCCTTCCAGCTTTTAACGTAACCTAACCCAGTTCTTGGATATTATATGAATAATGGTCAGGTTTTTAACTCTTTCTGAAGTTGTCAGGTTCCTGTCAAACACATTCATTACTTTCTCTCAAGTTAGTGACAGTTTCAGTAATTTATTGCCAATTATGTCTTCTTGTTAGCTACAAGAAAATTAAATCAACTCTACAGTCAGCTGTCAGAAAGAACTGGGATTCATGACTATGTAAGCAAAACAGCTGTTCTAAGTAGAGAAGTTTTAATCTTAGAAAAAAGCTATCTAACCAATTTTTAATAATTACGAACAAATAAAATAATATTTTTGTTTAATAATAATATTCTGAAAATTGATTATATCACTAGCTTCTTATATCTCGCAGAAATCTAACCGGCTAATTTTTTAGTTTAATTTTTAACTTTTTAATTTGATTTAATTAAAAAAAATTTGGTTAAGAACCGATCAATTTATTAATTGATTGATTATTTTTTAAAAATTAATCAATTTTTATAAACTAAATAAATAAATCAATTTTTATTTAACAGTCTTCTTTTTCAATTGAATTTAAAATTTTTTGATATAGAACGATAGTCTTCTTCAATTATTTTTTATCCTTTAACTAGTTGAACCTTTTAAACTTTAAATTTTTTATCTTACCGATTTATTTTTCGGTCGAATGGAACACTATGCAATAGTTGTTGGACTCGGGAAAAAAAACTAAGGTCAACCCTTTTCATTAGGCATGAGTACTATTCGATTTTTTAAATTCCTAAAGAGATGACTAAGTTATATGTGAAATTAGGTATTCTAATTCCTGGAAGAAGAATAGGGTTGACTAATTATTATCATATCTTGAAATTTAAAAAAAAACACTCCTCCTAATGTAACGATTGGTAAAAAAAGAAAAGAAAAGGGTTTGTTATCCCTAATTTCAAATACTATCTGTCCCAAAAGGGATTATTATGTTATAGCTCACCATTTCAACTTCCAAGGTCCGAAGAATGCCAATTATTAGCAATGATTAAGTAATGATATTATACGGTCCCTCTAATATGATTAGTTGATACTGAACTTAACAAATGCAATCAACTCTACCCACATAAATACGTGGATGAGAAAGATTAGTACATGATTGAAACAGCAAAATTGACACAAATAATCACATAAATATATGGATAAGATGGATTGAAACAAGGTTGGAATAACAAAATTGGTACAAGTGATCACGTCCTTAAAATTAATGATTCGATTTAGGAGAGATTTGATCCGGTACAACTCAATCAGAAAAACTCCAACATTATTATAATTAATTTGTTTTCAAAAAATAGAACTATTATATAGTTTAAGAAAATTTTAATTTTAAAAAACTCATTTATACGTACAAAATGAATATAATTAATTAAGTTTGACTTAAATTAATAATTTAAGATAATTATAATAAATTATTATTTAGTTAGATTTAATTAGTTTGGTTCGAGTTTAAGAGCTGAATCGAATCATTGTGTAAATAAAATTTAATTAGTTCACATTTGTAAGGATGACAATGAGTTGGTCCATGAGTGGGTCTCGTTAATTTTGTTAAGATTAAAAATAAAAATCTTGTAAAACATAAATCTAAATTGTCCAATAGAAACCCCTTTTTTCTAGAGATGATATTAAACAAGATGATGTCTGTGTTACATAAACATAAGTCAACATCTAAGGAAACAGTTTATGTCTTCAAGTTTATTGAGATACTCAGAATCGTTGTACACAGCCTTTGTCTGACAACAGGATATTGAAGAATATGAACTTATGTCAATGTTCAGTTACAAGACTTATCTATCTAATCTCCTTCTAAACATTGTTTAGTGGAGACATGAAACAATTCCAATTAATAAAATTATTAAGTTTACCTAATATCTCACTAATAATATATTTTTTCAGAGAATAATTACCTTAATAAATTAGGGATTGTCTCGTTTCTAATCTTACCGATACGTGAGATATGAAAAGGTCTAATAGTACGTAACCTTACGTAATTTTATTTTTCTGTATAAAATCTAACATAAATTCAACCCGATATGAATTTTATTTATAAATACAACCTGATTTGATTTTAAAAATCATTTTATTTTTACAAATTTATAATGATAACCACAATTAAAGTATGAAATGGATGTAAGAAATTGTGGTCCATGCATGCACTACTTGGATTAATATTTACTTCTTCAAATTAGGTACTAAAAAATTTGAGGAAAACAAAATTAATAATTAGTTTGTATTTTTAATAATCTGATTGTCTATCACAATATGGCAGACTTGCACCTACTCTTTCCTTTATATACCAATGCTTTTATGGTCGGCTGTTCATTGCCATTGCACCAATATCAGAAAAGCCTCTCTTTCTCTGATCCTGAAAATCTCTATCGGAAAGGGAAAAAAGTGTGATTCTGTGAGTGAAAATGGGTTGCAAGTCCTCAGACAAGCCAAAGCCAAAGCACAGAAAAGGTTTATGGTCTCCTGAAGAAGACCAGAGACTCAGAAACTACGTTCTCAAGTATGGTCATGGTTGCTGGAGCTCAGTCCCCATTAATGCCGGTGAGTTTTATTTTACACTACCACACCTGTTTTTTCACTGCATTGTCCAGTGTTCACTGAGTTGCTATATGGGTTGGTTTTCATGGTACAAGAAAAAGAAACAAAACCTGAAAAGATTCGATTTTGAACAAGTAAAACAAATATCAAAACCAGAATCCTTAGAAGTTCTGTAAACATTTGATCAGCATTTTGTATTCATGATAAAGATCAAAGGGTTTGGAAGAAGAAACAAGCTAAAAGTATAGTTGATAATGATTGAGAAGTATAACAGAAACAACTAAAACTTCCATTGATGATGGTTTTGGATTTATTGGCATGCAGATTTGCAGAGGAACGGCAAGAGTTGCAGGCTACGATGGATCAATTACTTGAGACCAGGTCTTAAACGAGGAACGTTTTCAACTCAAGAGGAGGAGACAATCCTGACCCTTCATCGCCTGTTAGGCAACAAGTAAGCTCAGAATAATAAATAAGCTTTATCCTAACTGATTAATGGGCTCGATCGTGTTGGTTTTCTTGACATCTCCTTTAGAGCTATGAAAGAAGTTTGACTTGGATTGTCAATGATAAAACAGCTTTTACGAGATTTTTAGGGTTGATAACGAGTGAAGTAGAGTCCGAACTGGATCAATTTACAGTAAAGAAGCTAATTATCAAAACCAATCTTTCTGATTGATTAGGTGGTCTCAAATGGCACATCATTTGCCTGGAAGAACAGATAATGAGATCAAGAACTACTGGCATTCATATTTGAAGAAGAAGGTGATGAAAGCAGAAGGCCATGGTTCCAATAGCACAACTCCATGTTCCAGCAGTCCAAACTCACACAGCATGCAACCTCTAGACTCTCCAATAAAACCTGGAATGCAAATCCCATGTTACGAATCACTGGAATTTCTCGAGAAAGTGTCAACTGATTTAGACCAGTCAATTCCACAGATGTTTCAGTCCCCAAACAGAAGCTCCTTCCCAAAGATTATGTTCGCCGAGTGGCTTTCACTTGACAGCTTCGCAACTATATCTGAAGCAGATGCTTGTAGAGGTGGCCTCCAAGAGAATCCAAGCTTTGGACACAGTATTGTACATGATTACCCTTTGGACGAGGAACCATTTTACCATAATTCGATAAGCGAGGTCTCTGCAAGTGATGTGTTCATGTCCCAATTCAAGCTCGATGACCAGAGTACAGGAAACGAGTTCATTGATTTTAGCATAGGAGATGATGTGTGCAGTGGATTCAACATGAACAGTGATATTATCTATATCTGAGGGAAAAATTTTCAAGCAACTTCAACGAAGAATGATCTCTGACTATGTCCCAAATAATCAAAATTTGTAATCCTTCTAGTGTCTTCATTAAAAGTTCATGTTAATTAGGTCTTATAGTTATGGAATTTAATCTGATCAAGAGGCTGTTCTTCCTTGGAGTTACTTTTAGCAGTGACCATATAAACTTGAAAAATAAAAGTTTCCAACTTCCTGTTCTTGACGAACTTGACAGGCCATTCCGAGAACTTTCAGGGTACTTCTGACAGAATTTCTGCTGAATTTTCAGTTGACTCTGGTTTTGTTTGTGATGATTCTGATAATGTTTGTTGATTGCTTAGTCTTAAAAAATACAAAAAGGAAGGAAGAAACAAACTGGCCTGCGACAAAGTCCTGGTTTTTAATACATTTAGTTGTGAGATGATGTTCTAAATGTACTATTGTCTGAGAAATGTCTGACGGAAGACACATAGGATGCCATGAGCAGTTGCTAACGTGTAAAAATAAAGCAAGAGCCAAATTCGATTCTAATTAAATATGATTTAATTTATTAATTTATAAAATGCAGTTAAGATCTAAATTAATTATCATGGTCCATCAAATCAAAAAAATTGTATTAAGTTCAAATACGAATTTAGTTAATTTGAGTTTAGACTTTAGTTTTTAGTTAAATTTGAACATCTATAGATCAAATACTGAACTCAATCCGATCTCAACCAAACTCGTTGTCATTTCAAATACAAACAAGCAGAATCCACAGATCAAGTGATGTGCTTAGCCCATAGTCAAACCCACAAAAAGGACACATTCTATCATCATCCAAACTTGCTTGAACTACTTTTTCTTTCAAGGATTTGGGACATGTGCCTAAGTCCTTCTATCAATCTATAGGCTTTCTTATATATCTAAGTTCCATTCTCTACCAACATGAAAAGGTAAACCAGTTTCAACATTTAATAAAGCTGTTCTATTCTTTATTACTTCTCCTAGTTAAAGTTCAAGCAATTTGTATAAACAAAACAAGCTAATGCTCTTGGGTATTAGAAACTTAAGAAGATGTACTGAACAAGAAATGCAATTAAAAGTTGCTTTTCAGTGTCATATAATATGCATCACTCCACACAAAGAACTGATTAACAACGGCCTTGGAGCTGGAAACTGCTAGTAGCAGTCGATTTAAGAACAGTTTGGAGATAACTAGGATTGAAAGCAGAATCCCATGTTTAATCATACACAGGTACAAGGTAAGCTTCGTCTAATTACAGGAAATTTCATATGCAGTCCATTACAGGATAAATACTGATACACCTTCTAAGCTTCTATTAAGAAGTCACCCATTTGGTAAATTACATTATATAGGCGCGTAGCTATTATAGTCATCTTCTGCCTGAGATTGACCAAGAACAGATAATATAACAAAAGTACCGTAAAGAATGGTAACAACTGCAGTGAAGTTAACAAGCAAAGCCTCAGGGCCATACTTGGCAAGGCCAGAGTTCTCCAGGAATGTCAGCTTCTCCAGGAACCCAATAGATGCATTGGCAACTGCTAAAATGTAGACGAAGAGTCCAAATAATACATGCCATGGAAGCGATGCACTCCTAAGTCCAGCTGACCCTCCAGGGAAAAAGAAAATGATGAATCCATAAATCCACTGTAAATTAAACATGTTGTGTTAGTGTTTGATGAATGGAATAGGAAAATATACTGGAACGTTTGATAATATGGCATGTTTTTACCTGAATACCGTAAAGAGAAATGATTCCAATTCCAAGCCAGGAGTGTAAGCTGTAGAGATTGACAATGGAGCTCTCGTTATGGTACTTGAATGCTGTGTATATGCCAATGATACCCAGAATAAGAGCAACCGCGTGCAGAACCAGATGTATTAGTTTCTTTTCTTCTTTCTTCAAAGGAAGTGACTTGTAGCTTATAATGGCTGCATACACAATTTACAGAACTTTTCAGTTGGGAAATGAAGTCAACAAAAGTAAGAGGGAGAATTAGAACTAGATATTGATTAGAAAATTACACTTTGTTGCTAGCAAAGATTTTAACTGACAAAATTTGTAAAAGGTGGTTCATTACCTTCACCTCCTATGATCACTAATCCGATCAGCATCAAGACAGGATGAATCTGAGACCAAAAGAACAGAATAAAAATTCAACTCTCAATAATCAGTTTGGGTACATATTCAGTAACACAATGAAGTCACTTTCTTCTCTTCTCTTTTTTCTTTTTCACTTTTCCCTGACTTTTCATAAATGAGAATCAACAGTTAAATATTGGACAGGACGTGAAAAGAAAAACATGAAAAAGAGAGAACATTCACTTGAATAATAGGCTGTGTGCTAAAATTAAGTTCATTCATGCATCATGAGGGGAGTAGAATGAATGTTGATCGTTGAATGGAATAAGAGTTAACTAACTAGATTGGGCTACCAATACTAGTGAAAGAGAAGCTAGCCATTCAACATAATTAGCAAGTGCTAGTCGGTAGAAAAGTCAATTTAGAACTTTGGAGTCTAAACAAGTAAAAGAAAACTTTGAAACTACTTTCCAAGTAAAGAATTAGGTACAAAAGCTAAACACATGAACATCCTTAAGAGTAGAATGAATGTGGATCGTTGAACGGAATAAGAGTTAACTAACTAGATTGGGCAACTAATACTTAGTGAAAGAGAAGCGACCCATTGAACATAATTAGCAAGTGCTAGTAGGTAGACAAGTTAAATAATTAGCAAGTGCTAGTAGGTAGACAAGTTAAGTTAGAACTTTGGACCCTAAAGAAGTAAAAGAACACTTTGAAACTACTGTCCAAGTAAAGAATTAGGTACACAAGCTAAACACATGAACATCCTTAAGAGGGTTCCTAATTGTCCAGCAAAATCAACATTTTTCCCAGAAATGAAAACTTCAAACCCATTTCAGTACACGTGATAGTTGCTAAAGTAATGAAGTTGCTCCAGCTTTTCCAAGCAAATATATTAGGCCATTTTCTAGTCAATGGGCGATTCCTGTGTCTTTAAAAAAATGCCAAGCAAGAGGCGTGTGCATGTAGAAAACCAAGTTGTACAAAGTCAAATGGATGACAACAAAATCCATTGAAAGAAACAACCGTGAAAACCTCAACAGAAGGCAATGCGAAGCAAAAACCAGAGCTTAACAGACTGTAGAAATCCGGTTAAAAATTGTATCGATAATGGAAGCTCCAAAGATTCTATATCAGCGACTATTAACCGAATCCTAGCATAGATTAGACATTAAAACAAACACCTTGAGTTCTGATTTGGAAATTTAACAAAAGAGCAGGAGAAAAAAGAACATAGAAAGCAAGAGAAAAAATAAAGACAGAGCCCAGAAGCCAAATCCGATACACAGAAGCACAACGAGAGCTCAAAAGCAGCAAAAACAGGGAAAAGCACAGAACACCCACGAAGCCATAAAAGACATAGAAACAGAAAAGAAGGAGCTTTACATTAAAGATGAGACTTTTGTTCTTAGCTTCCCAAGCCAATCCACCTCTAAAGTGTATGCACCAAACTAAGACCATAGCAGCACCTGCCACAGCCAAAACATGAGTGATGAAAGTGAAAGGAAGTGCTTTTGCTGTTATAGCCATAATCGCTGATGCGCTTCTCCTTAGTTCTCTCTCGAAGCTCCAAACAAACTAAGTTATCTTTATCTCATCCAACGAGTTAATTCCATCGACATTGACCATTAGATATAGCGATCTCCCAAATGATTGGATCGATGCCGCGTGTCACCTAATCATTCGCTAGCATTACTGGAATTTGATGCCCTCTCAGTTTCGTGTCTCCTCCGGATCCGCAAATATTTATAATATAATTATTCTTTTTGTTGATAATTTTGAGTTATAAGAGATTAAATCTTAGTCTTTGATTTTTTAAAATTATTATTTATTTTTCTGATTTTACATTTTTATATCGTTCATATTTTATACTAATTTTAATTAAAAAATTTATAAAAATAATAAATTAACGTAGAATTGCTCATGTAAGTATTAAGTGGCATAACATTTATTTTAATTTGTGTCATTTAAAATAAATAATTCAAAATTATCAAATAGTATAAGTGATATAAAAAATATATAATGATTTTTAAAGAGAATAAATTTAAAAGTATTTAAAACTTTTTAAATTTAGAGTAAAATCTGTTAAGATTCTTAATTTAATAATTAATTTTTTTCAAAATTTATAATACTCATTACAAAATATCATTTTACTAATTATATTAATAGATAGATGTAGGTGAGCTCGTGATTAATTAATAAAGTTGCTCTTTTGTGATTATAAGATTATAGATTCAAGTTATAGAAGCAATCTTATTGTAAAAATATAAAAGAAAAGTTACGTACATTATAATCCTTTTCATATTTTAATAAAACGAGGAATCTTATGCACCGTGTATATTAATTTTAATTAATAGATAGATATCTATATAAAAATAATTTTTAGACTTAGTTTATAAAAGTTTTAAAAATAATAAATACATTTCAAAAATGTAAAATTTTGATATTAAATTTAAAAATTCTAAAATTCTAAAAGGTGCATGGTGTTATTAATCATAAATCTTAATATCAGAGAAACATAGCACTACTACGTCTTTTGATCTGCAGAGAATCACAGGTGGGATAGGAGCTGTGTTAGCTGCAGTCATCTATGAAATCACACGAGGAGATGGACCATTCAAAGTATCTGTCAATCAATGGGGAGAGGTGTAGACGGACATGGACCGCAACATTTTTAATTAACGTCCGTCCAATTCGAATATTCTAGCTACGTACAAGGCCTTGCTAAGACTTATCTGATCATGATTGTGTCATCGTGATTTCAGTTTAGTGAAAACTTTCAATTACTTGTGTGTTTCGCTTCTCTATTGACATTATTGCGATTTAGACCATTTTTTGTGTAGTCTTTGGCATGTATGTTTAAGAATTAACAGGTCGAAAAGGTCAGGTTATAGTGTTGTCTCTTGTAAGGGACCTATCTGATTCAAACGGAGATTAATTTAAGTGTAAATAACTTAAAAATGGCTTCTCATAATTAAAATTTTCTTAAAACATATCGTGAACAACAAAAAAACAAAAAGTTGAAAAGGTCAATATAATTTATAAACATTTGATCAAACATTTGCTTATGCTTTAATTATTAATTTATTAAATACAAAATTTAGTGTATATATATATATATATATATATATATATATAAAGACGCTCACGAACTTTT
>JANITX010000008.1:58370335-58393347 GCA_027564395.1 Erythroxylum ulei
GCTCAAATCCTCGCAGAAATCTGTTGGAGCAGAAGAATTGCTGAAACAATTGCTAGCTGAGAACAAGGATCTTAGGGTTAAGGTAGAAGCAATCAGGCGAGAACTCTTTCATGAAAAGGATACTAAGACCAATCTTCAAATGCAACTCCAGAAAACACAAGATTCTAATTCTGAGCTGATTCTTGCTGTCCAAGATCTTGATGAAATGTTGGAGCAAAAAAATATGGAAATATCTTCTCTTTCCAACAAGCTAGAGTTAAGAAAGAATGATGTTGAGAATAGGTGCCAATGCAATGTGAAAGAGTATGAAGAACAACTAGCAGTCATTGAATTGGAGAGGATAGATGGCCATAAACAAGATACCAGTGAATTTGATGAACTGAACCAAAAGATCACAGACCTGAGTAATGAAATAGAGATGTACAGAGAAGACAGGGAAAAAAAAGAGAATTATATTGAACAACTCATCCAAGACTATGAGGACTTGAAACAGGAAAATCATGTTATCTCTTCCAAGTTAGGGCAAAACCAGATAGAAGAACTAAGAAGACAGCGCGAATGCGCTGAATCTGCAGCCACAATCACAGAACTTGAGTTGCAATTGCATAGGCTAGAAGAGAAGTTAAAGAGGCAAACACAAGAATTATCAGAATCCATGGTTTTGGTCAATGAACTTGAAAGCCAGGTCAAAGGATTGGAGAAAGAGCTAGAGAAGCAGTTAGAAGGATTCGAAAATGATCTGGATGTCATGACACATGCCAAGATTGAGCAAGAACAGAGAGCAATCCGTGCAGAAGAAGCTTTGAGGAAGGCAAGGTGGAAGTATGCTAGTACAGCAGAGCGTTTACAAGAGGAATTTAAAAAACTTTCTGTGGAAATGGCAAGTAAGTTTGACGAGAATGAGAAACTGACTATGAAAGCAATAGCTGAAGCGAAGGAGTTGCACTTGCAGAACAAAATTCTGGCAGACAAGCTTCAAAAAGTTGCTGCAGAGCTTGTACTAATTAAGGATCAGAACAAAACAAGGATGGAAGAGCTATCGACTCATTTAGATATAAAACCCAAACTCGTAGATCAGATGTCCCTGGAAGTAGAATATATGTCGAAGCAATTGCAAGGTGTTAAGTGTGAAGAAGAAAAACAAGAGGCCTCCACGACAGAAATTCAAACACCCATCAAAGAAGACAATGATGTCACTAAGCATTCAAAGCAAGATGTTCAGTTAAGAAATCAATTGGAACAAATGAAAATATCACTTGAAGAAACATGCACCCTGTTAGAAAGTTCAAAGAGAGAAAGGGATGAACTGCAAAGAAATTTTGAATTGGATAAGAAGGAAGCTGGGAAAACGCAAGAAGAACTATGGATCTTAAGGTCATTTAAGGAGGAAAAGGAGACAATAATCAAGGACCTCTTATCGGAAATGGAAAGCCTTAGAACTCAGCACAAGACATTAAAACATTGCTTGTCCAACGAAAAGCTTCAGAAAGAAACACTTGAAAAGAAAATCCTCCAATTGACGGATGAGCTGCAAAAGGTAAACGAGCTGGCATGTGTTGAAGGAAATGATGATAATGCAAAGAAATCCGCGGAAGCAAATACCGTACAAGATTTCCCACAGTCAAAGAGGAGCACTACAAAGAGCAAGCCGGCTACAAAAGAGGATGCTATACCAAAACTTGAAAGGTATAATTGAGGTCTTCTTTTACGCTTCAAATTACTTGCGTTCTTGAGAAATTTTGGTGTATCCACTAGAATTCCTCATCCTTCGTTGTGATAAGTAGATAAATCTTCCTTGTGTCTTGACATGATTCACCTTACAATGTTCGGATTTATGTTTTTATTACCGCCTTATGGCTTTGTTTTAAGTTATGTTTGGACTGAAACTTCAAGCACTATCCTGACAGGAATGAATCTGACCTTGCTGAATTTTTGGACGAAATCGCTCTGCTAAAGGAAAGAAATCTAATTATGGAGACTGAGTTAAAAGAAATGCAAGAGAGATATTCTGAACTGAGCCTCAAATTTGCAATGGTAGAAGGCGAAAGGCAACAGCTTGTCATGACTATTCGCAATCTCAGGAATGGGAAGAACTAGCTCATCCTTTGTGTAAGACATTCGTAACAGAACTGAAGCAGAGCCGAAGAAGTTATTGAAGAGTTCGCCGTGCAGCAAGTCTTCTTCCTCAAGTATGAAAATGTAATTGCAGCTAATTTAACAGTCCAAGAAGTAATGAACACAAACCTTCGGAACTGAAATATACAGTAAAATTCTGTTTTGACTCGTTACTCCTAATTCCAACTTATGCTAGACACAAAGGTGAAATGGATTAAGCACTTCTAACTGTAATTAAATGTGGTTAAATTTATGTTACACCATGTAAAGCAAAGGGTACCAGATTTCCGGGAATGGATATACAGAATTATCAGTAAAGGCTACAGCTTCAACTAAATCATGCATCATAACTAGCGATAGGTATTTAAAGTTAGAAGCTTGCGATATCACAGCCGTGTTCTGACCAACAGAGAGACCAATACATAACATTCAGGAGAAAATCTAGAAGAATAATGAGGATTGGTGTAACGTACCTCTGATGCATTTCACATCAAAATTGCTTCTAATGTTCGAATTATCGAGTGCGCAACTTTTTTTTGGGACTCCGGGCACTTCCATTGGTCCAGACCAGCTTAGTTTGTTTTCCACTCTCCGTTGTAGCGAAGGATAGAGTCTGCATAGTATTGTCACCAAAGTGAGTTTCTATCAGCACACCCGTGAACGGACATGTACGAGGAGGCGTGAGTATCTCATACCTGTCTCGATCTCTTATCAGCAGGTGTCCATGTTGGAAGTATGGGAGCAAGCGTTCTTTCATTCTTGGACGAGCATGACATTCTTGTAGACTGCTTTTGCTTCTTTTGCTGCTGTATCTTCCTTGAACCGTTGCTTCCCTGGTACCTAAAAAACTCTAGAATAGAAGGGCTTCTTCTCTTAATAGCTTTCGGTAAACTTGACGTAAACCCAATACTTGGGCTAGAGGTATTAGCTGGAAGGGAGTTTTGCCGCAATCTACTCTTCTCCCTGATTCTATTCAGGAACTCTATTGTCCAGGGTGAACCTGGCTGCAAATGGGTAGAGTGAATTGCTTTGGAAAGCGGTGTTACACCATCATGTGATATTTGCTCTTTAAATGACAACCCGTTTGATGTTTCTGTAGATCGCTGAGATATTTCATCACAGAAGAGCTTATTTTGCTGTTTGAAAGGCGGGTGGTCTTTATTTTCACCAATCTCAGCAGGATCATTGTTTTCTAGCAAACTTTCACGGTCATATTTAGTAGTCCACAAATCTAACTCCAAGTCGATCTCGGAAGCCCTTGGAAAAGTGGGATAATTTGCCGCCGCTGTAGATTCTCGCTCCATTTGGGTCAGCCAAGATGAGAAGTTCGCTCGAGGAACAGCTTTTTCTGATAAAGGACAATCATCGAGATCTATGATTTCACCGATGAACTCTTCGCGTAGATTCCCAAATTGATTTCCGGTAGTTAATTTCTTTCGTTGCTTCTGGTCCAACAACTTCTCGTTGTTTAATAACCGTGGCCCGGCGAGGTTGTGAGAATCGTTTGGCATAGACTCATTAGAGAAATCTACCATTCCTCCAATAATCTGTTTCTGATTTTGACAAAACCCATTTGTCATAGATTGATCAAGCCATTTAAACTCTTCAAACATCTCGGAATCCTTCGATATCCAAAGATGTTCTCGCCTAAATATTTCAGAATAACCATCCTTGTCAGTAGGGAATTTATTCAATGGCTCAGACTGCCTTACGTGATCGACATTAATGTCCATCGTTTGATTGTTATAGATGTATTTTTGTCCTCTACTTTCAGAATCAACATTTAAGCGATGCTTCTTTGAATCAAGATAGGAAGACATGGAAGAAGAGCAATCTGTCACAACGGATTTAGAGTCTTCTCTTTCACCATATCTACACAGAGAACTGAAAAGAGCAACACTTTCATCAGGAATATGATAGCGCTGGACCGCAAGGATCCTGCGATCGTGTGACCATTCAAGAAATTCAATAAGCTTAACTCCAGAAGACAGAATTGCGTGAGCAGTTAATGTGTTGACTGAAGGAAAGTTGGTAAGAAATGATTCTGCTAAAGTTTCTGATTCCAACATTCTAGGATATAGGCAGGTCTGCTGCTTTGTGGCATACAAAATACTGCTTAAAATAATTTCATCTGTCAATTCTGATGAATAGGCACAAAAGAGCTGAAAATCTATTCCCAGGCTAGCTGCTGCTGCATAGAGTCCGTCTGAGGATTCCATTACTGTAGACAGGAAGCCAATTTCACCCTCAAATACCTGCAGGATAGAACATATTAAAAATCACTTTTTGCATATAAAAATTGACTGCGAGTAGCAGCTTCTGGCAAGAGCATTCCAAGAAAGACTTCTTCACAGTTCAAACATCATTCAATCTTGTTATGATATCCTCTATACCACTATATGTTATTTTAAACAATTTAAGAGTTATGTCTGCTTATTAAACCACAGTCAAACTCTCATACTGGATAGAGAACACCTGCATCTGTAAGCATGTTATCATGATAAAGACAGCAGAATCTGATGGAGCCATAAAAACACGACGATGATCAAGTTTTGATAGTCAATGATGAAAAACCTTCAAGTACAGGAAAGGCAAACTGAAGACAGAAGTTACAGCTCTTAATTAGTTATCAATACATCCAATTTGATAGGAATAGATTGAAATGGAACATACTCCAGCATACTATTGAGTTGACAGAAGCACTCCCTTAGGAAAAAAAGGAAAACAAATTCAATTCTTCTCAAGACTGAATTACTCAACAAATTGAACAGGTTGAAGAGAAATCGTAGTTCATAATCAGTGATTGATTGCAATTACCAGAATACAGCCACTGAAAGTAAAGCTCAGGCATGTCATAATGTTTGTAGCTATATTCTCGATGCACAATGACAAGCATGAAGAAGCTTCATATTCGTCTGTTGCTTTCTTTCCAATATTCCTGCAATCATACCACACCAAGCAAATTGCAGAACTAATAATAAGATCCACAGGGAAATTTAGGTCACGTTCCACAACTTGTGCTCCTTCTTTCTCCATCGCAAGAATTTTTTGGTACGTATTTCTTCTTGATACAATCATTTCCTTTTCAAAATTTTGAGTATTGACAATAATTATGGTTCGAGGCAAGGAAGCTCCATCGCACTGAATCTGCTCAGATTTCATTACACTGGGCACGGGAAGAATTGGCATTGGCATAGAAAAAGCTTCTGCTACATCTGAAGCTTTGGAAGACCTCAAACCCTGCTTGTTCTCAAGCAAAATAGCTCTTTTCATGTTCTCCCTCTTTTGGTTCTTTATCGCTTCTGAAGAAATAAGGGAAGGAGATTGCTCTTCCTGACATTGAATTGGTCAAATAAGTTATGGTTGTACAAGAATGAGCAAGCAATAAAGAAATGAAAAAGTTGACAATATTGCCAGCCCAAGAAACCTAGCATTTTGAAAAGAGAAACAACTTAAGTGGTATATCTGGAGTTGGGACCTAGATAAGAAGAGAAACAACAATTTATGCAAAGGTGTCTTTAGTTCAATTTTTGGTCAAAGCAAAAAGTTATATCAAGCATTTGCATGCCTAAAGAAATTCACCTTAGGATCTGCAGGTGTAACATTAATACCAGGTGCCTCGACCATAGATTTATTTTTTTCCCCAGCTGTAGCTTTTCCAGGATTTAAGAAGAAATCAAGATCACTAAAGTGCAACATAGAATTGGACAACAAGGGTGCCCTCTCAGCATCATTTTCAGCCAATTGTCCTGCACCTCCTAGTTTTAGATGTTTGTCATCCAACGTCTTAGATGAATCGACTACCGGAGGCAGATTGTCCAAAAAGTAAGGCATATTTGGTAATTCCCCATATTCTTCTGCTTTTGGTGCATCTGGAGCATCATCACATAAAATAAAGTCCATATTTAGCTCGCCACTACCAAAACATTCCTGATCTAGATCGTTATAGTGCGAAGTCAACTCCTCTTGATAAAAGGAGAGAATTCTAATGCTTGAATTATCTTCCTCTAGAAGATGCCAATCCAAGTAAATCCCATTAGATGCAGATATTGAATGTGGTTCAAGTCGAGTAAGCATCTCCTCGGCTATAGAGTATGATGACATCATCTTATCACAGTCAGGAAGTGTGGGTATGGGCATTGATTTAAATGTTTCATCTGCTAGAGTAAGCTCAGGACTAACAATTAGTTCACTGAAATCCTTGAAGTTCATATCCGTCCTGAACATCAAAGGACATGTCCTTGGCTCATCTATTGCTTGCATTTCAAAGAATATTTCATAAAGCTGACATGAGTCCTCATCAAGAAATGTGAACTCCTCAAAAACAGGTTTCGTAGACAGAAAACAATCTGTTGAATCATCTCTGGAGTGTACAGTATCTACCAAGCTTATTATGTCCACTCCAATGAATTTGTCGACACTTGCCAACTCAGGCTTATGGCATTGCTCTAGAGCATCATTTGAAAGAAAATCCAACTTATCATGATGAAGCGAACCCAACAGCTTCTGATCAATAACTGGAAAGTCCTTTGAAGTCCACCCTGAATACATATTCTCAAGAAATGAAACAAGTTCATCTTCAATGGAGTGCTCTGTGAAAGTTCTAAGACTGGTCTCGTCCACTTCTAAAAGAGGAAAAGTGTAATGGCAGAATTGTAATAACTTTTGATCAGAAGCTTCATCTTCCGGGGGACAACATGTTTCTTCGTCCATGCACTCCAAAGCAACATCTTCAACCGAAAACACTGATGCTCGAGCCTTGTCATCATACTGAATTTCATGTGCCGGATTGAACAATTCCTGAAAGATAAGATATATACTTTAATCAAATTTGTAGATAGAAAATTCCAAATCAAGTATCAATATAACCTGGAGAGAAATAGATTGGCAGCCTTTACCGTGCACAATAAACACCAGTCATGTAACAACTGAAAATAAGAGTTACAGAACGATCAGATACTCACCATATTGTTCTCAATCTCTTGAACTTTAGTGAAAATTTCCGTCCCTGACGCTTCCTCAGAAAAGCATGGTTTCTCCTGAAAAACAACACAAAATATGATAAGCATGAAATCACACCACTAGCAGAGCAAAATGTATCCACAGCCGCATGCTTTAACTACTGCTATTTTACCAAGAACAGGTCGACCTGTGGCTGCTCAAACTGGATGATTTCCAACCTGCGTCCATGCTTGGCATCCACAGTACTGTTTTCTTTCTGCAATTAAATACAACTTTAAACGAAAAACCACAAAAAACAAACATGAAGTTAAGATGTAGATAGTATTCTTCTGCAGGACAATACCACAGAATCTTCATTTCTTTCGCTTAGGAACATCAAATTATCAAAGCTCAAAAGTTTAAGCTACTGAAAATTACACTTGCAGGAAAGTTAAGAAACCAAAAGTGTATGATCCGAACAGAGTCAAACACTTTCAACTAAGGATAAATGAAAGAAAGTTTGAATCCATTTGAGAATACAGATTTCGATAAACTAACCAAGCTCAAAAAGGACCAAAGAAGACTAAAATTAAGATCACTCATTTTTCACAGAATAATCGTCAAACTTACGTTGTACAGAAACCAATACGTCCCCTAATCAAAACAAATGATCTAAATTCCGCAGTTTACCTCGATAGCGCCTAGATTGTCATTTAGAAGACAAAAACGATCGAGATCTCCAAACTCTACGTCTAGAAACTGAGGAACTACTTCGTTAACAAACTTCGAGAGAGCTGCGTCAATCTGAAATTCATCGATCTCTCGAGGAAGAGCATCTACGACAGGACCGAAACTACTGAGATGTTCTTCGAAGTTGAAGAGACCCGGAGTAGGTAAGTTCACGAGTGGGAGATTGAGGAAGCTTAGGGTTTTGATGGAGGCAAAATGATCGGTGTTGAGGAATCGAGTTCGCATCAGTTCACAAAATGAGTTTTCGAATATGACTTTGAAAATTGGCGCCTGAAGTTACCTGTTGGCTTCCTTATATGTGTACCGTTTCAACCTCGCGAGAAAGTTTGGGTCATTAAGTATATATTTTATATTCTTTTGGAAATTATATGTTTTTATATTTTTATTAGAAAAAAAACATATATCAAATTTATAAATTTATGAAAATTATATTTTCACACTCTTTCGTATCGTAAATACACTCTTTCAAACTGTAAACTTATTAATTTTTTGGTTCAGTTTTAACTTTTTTATTTGATTTATTTTAATGATTTTTGTTATTAAAAATCGATAAGTTTATTAATTAATTGGTCTGGTTTCATAAATTAATAAATTCTTATAAAATTAAATAAATCAATTAATTTTATTTAACAATTTTTTAATTAAACTTCAAATTTTTTATACACAAAAACGATCTTTTTCAATTATATTTGAAATTCTTTAATTTTTTTCAATCTTTTGAAAATTTTAAAATATAATAATTTTTAAAACCTTAAACTTCTTTTCTTACCAGTTTAACCGAATTTTAAAGCATTGTTTTTCCACGATGATATCAATTATTCTTTATAAGCTACAACTAGAATGCTAATAATCGTATTTCTTTTTTAAGCCCTCTAAGGAGTGGTCGAGTTGATTAAGTGGAGAGCATAAGACTAAAAGGTCCTGTATTTGAATCTCCCTACTTACGTTATCTCGCTCGAGCCTATCGTATATGGCTTGCCTAGCGCGGAGTACTCGTTTGATATGATTTGTAGGCTATTGCATCAATCCGGAGGTTTATCTAGCACACATCCAAAGAATAGCCCTCCGTAAAAAAAAAAAAGGAGCAAATTTAATAAACTAATGAAGTTTTATTGGTATGATTATAATTGTTGGCAACGTGTAACATACAATTGGAAGTAAATTTATGATATTATAATCGCAATTATAACTGTCATCAATAATTTAAAATATTGTTTAATATTTTATATTATTGTTAATTTTATAAGAAGAAAAGAGTATTAACCCAACAAATTGAAACAAAGGCATCTAAAGCTGGACGTCTATCTTCAGGAGACAAACTTCTGCATTACGAGTACTTAACCAATAAGTGTGAAAAAGTGAATTGACTTGCTCAAGAGCAGTAACATCTCATAAGTCAATAGTTAGCAACAATTGAATTCTCTTTCAAATCATTCGAGCATATAATGTAGGAGACAGAAACTCGCGAGCTTGCCTTCCCCTTCCCAGCACTTGCTGGCTCAATCTGCTTCTGTTTGCCAAAAGCAGTAAGAATTCGATCCCTAAATTGCCTGTGACCATCCTCTTTACCTAATGCCAGAGTTTTCAGACCCCGTCCGAGCTCAACCACATCTTCAGATCCGTCTGCAGTTCCAAGTTCTTCGTACAGTTTCTCAATCTTTGCTTTCCAGACGAGCCCCATTTCGGTATCCATCTTACTGTAGGGAGTTTTAAGCAAGTACTCATCAATGCCTCCAGCCTTGTCTATGCAACGGAGGGCATGCGTCGTAACTTTGACTCGAATGTGCCGGTCTAGAATATAACTAAAGAGCCTCTTCTCCTGGACATTTGGCTTCCAAAATCTCCTTGTCCTGTTATTAACACACATATGAAACACTTGGAGGTCATAAACTCTTCCATACAAAGATGGATGCGCAACAAAATCCAATCAAGACAAACCAATATGTAAAGATCTTAATATCGTATCAGGCAAAAAGTTTGCAAATCCACCCCCATTAAACATGCCTATGCACAGTCTGCAACAAGATTTAAGTACAAGAATTGTCATCGCAAATGAAATGATCTCTCACCAGTCATCAAAAAGACTACATTTACTAGTCCAGAAGAATCCTTAAGCAAGCCAGACAAAGAATTTACTGGATTAAATTTACAAGCGGGTCAATGAAAGCTGTAAACTATGACTGCAACACCATGAAAAGAGGACGACAATAGCCATGATAATCCACGCATTAAGACTCCCTTGATAATGTTTCTTTCCCAGTTCGCCCATTTTGCTTTTCCTTGATTCGGTATTATTTTTATTTGTATGGAATGCGATGGAATAAAGCCGAACTGATCTTTTCCTTATTATCTTTATTTGATTGATAGGAATTTTCTTGTTAAGATCCTATATATCGACTGAAACCTCAGATTCATAATACAAACTCGATGATTCAATAAAACTCCAACCAATTTCAACGAGGTACAACAATATTATCATCGAGTGGAATTAGCTTAAGTGCTGATTGTGAAATTGGAGTGTACTATGCAATGCATTGCGTGAAGTTAGGAATGCGAAACATTTCGTGAGAGAGAGAAAGAGAACGAACTTGTTTCCACCATCTTCGCTGACTCGATTGCCATACTGGATATGTCGTCCAGCAAATATACCGCGTTTAGCTCGACCCATTATGACTTTGCTGTTAGGCAAGTGATTCTTGAGAGATTTCTCAACTCCTGGCGCCAAGCCATTTTGGCCCACCTTTTTCAGTATTTTCTTCATAATCTCCTTCCCTCGAAATGCCATCTTAATCCGGATCCTGCACTACGGTTTCTGCAAGTGGATGTCATCAAGGGACAATTCATGATACAAACCTCTTGAATTTGAGACAAAAGATTTTTCCCGAAAACGAAAAGAATAATTCGCAAGCTAGTTCTTTGAAGCATTTTGTCAAACATGTCGTATGTGAAAGGCAGAAGCAGAGAATAGGCTACGAGTAATAAGCTGAAACGACTAAGAACAATCGGAAACAAAATGGTTTGAGATGTTATTACTCACAGAGCTTGATGGGTTGAGTAGCCTGATGATTGAATCCAGAGAAAAAAGGGATACTGAGGCTAACCGTTAGTGATCTATTATGGAAGCAAAGGCGAGTGGTGGGGTAGTTTCGGACTCTTAATGTAAGGTTTAGGAAGTAATGGGCTTGATCTCTGCCTTCTAAAATCTGTCCGGGACTTGGTTCGGAGGGTTAGGCCTAATATGATTTTAACTAAAGATTAGACTATGATTAGCAATTCCAGCTAACTCGGGGTGTTTCACTTTTGCTGGTCCAATTTATTTCAATTACATATTTATATAGGCTTTACGTAAATGTCTAAATGAGATAAATTAGAAGAGTGTTAAAACAGTAAAAATGAAACAAGTGATTTGATCTCTCAGTTTAATTTAAAATATTTAAATTTTATTAAACATAATTTAATTCTTTAATATTTGCAACAAAATATAATTTAAAGGTTAACATCTTAAAATTAAATTATAATATTTTTAAAATATTTAAAATAGATGGAAAATATATAAATATATAATAATTTTGTATATAGGCCGGCACAGCCCATTATCATCATTAATTATCAGCCATGAGAAAGCTCCAAAGAGAATTTCCAACCCATGTGTTGTACCTGAAACTTCTCTTTGTTCCCCGTGTTTGTCTGTCCTCTTAATGTTGTCTGTCTCCCAAAGCTAAGGATCTCCCAATCTCAGTTTTTCCTATACTCTCCCATTTTCTCCTTCTCTTTCTCTTCCCTCTCGCACAAGCCTCCTCTGCTGTCTTCCTAGGACGACAACATGGTACTCTCCGTATTTCTTTCTCTTGTCTCTTTGTCTTTCTTCCTCGTCATCAATTGTTTATTGTGTTTGATGGATGATTAATGAGAAAAGCATTATGTTCTTCTTCTTTTTTTATGATTTATCTTTTAAATTATCACATTGCATTGCCTCAAGAGCCTATCAATGTTCAACAATGGATTCCCTAAACAAACTATGTTCCTAGTCATTATGTTCTTGTTTGCTGCCATTTATGTTTTCCGATTAATGTCTACTTCGTGTTCGAATAAATCACTTGACGAACTCGCATGTTCAAATCCTGTTTGAATTGCATTCATATATATGATGAAAATCATGTGGTTTATGCATTTTTCATTGTTAGTTCAAAACTGAAACATTTTGGGTTAGGCAAACTCGGCGTCTGGAATGGCTGTGGAAGATGACTGTAAGCTCAAGTTTTTGGAACTGAAAGCCAAGAGGAACTACAGGTTCATAGTCTTTAAGGTTGAGTCTCAGCGAGTGGTCGTAGAGAAACTTGGGAGTCCCCAAGAAACCTACGACAACTTCACTGCCTGTCTCCCTGCCGATGAGTGTCGCTACGCCGTCTACGACTTCGACTTCACCACCGATGAGAATTGCCAGAAAAGCAAAATTTTCTTCATTGCTTGGTACTCTCTCCTATTACATAACCACACTTGGTTTTCTATGCTTAGGGCTACTATTTTTTATATAAATTCTCTTTTAATCTTAAAGGAATGACTTTGTAACCACAGAGTAACATATTTAAATTATGGAAATAATATCTTTATAAAAATACAAAAGACAGCTTGTGCATATTATAACTCTCCTCAAATCTATACAAAGTAGGAAGTCTTGTACGAGGGTACGTTAACTTAACCTTTTCTTTTAGGGTAGAAGAAGTAAACCTTTTTAGAAAAACTTTTCGATTTTTAAAATTATTTTCTAATTTCTAATTTTCTAAAATAACTAATTAATCATCTTATATTTTTATTAAAAATTAATAATAAAATAATGAATATTATATTTATACTAATCAAATATTATTTATATGACGATTTAACTTAACTCTTAAATTTAAACTGAACTAATATTAAATTTGACTCAAATTAATAATTTGTTATAATTATTTTATGTTATTAATTTAAGTCAAATTTAATAAGTCCGGATTACTATATTAGTGAAATATGATTATTCCTTGTTTAATGTTCATATTGTCTCTATCCTATTTATCATGTGTTTGTTTCCATTTTGAAAGAAATGAACACAAGTTCATACATTTCTTTAAGTCTTCTGTCTTGCTCCTGACAGAAAACTTGAGTAGTGTGGTGTCCCCTGAGGAAAAAGACGAAGAAGGACTTGTTTTGATATGTTAGAAACAGGAACATGTTTAAGCTGAAAATGAAAAGCTAATCTGAACAGCAGATACATTCAAGGATTAGATCAAATTACTTATCTGTTGTTGAATCTTTTTCTTGCAGGGCACCTGATGCAGCGAGGGTAAGAAATAAAATGGTGTATGCAAGTTCCAAAGATAGATTCAAGAGGGAACTTGATGGAATTCAAGTGGAGTTACAAGCTACAGATCCAAGTGAAATAAGCATTGACATTATAAAAGGCCGAGCACTTTAGATGTGATCGATGTGATTTACTCAATTCTCTTACTAATTTGTCCAAAATTCCTGAGCATTTCCTGAGAAAATTACATCTTTTGGTCATCAATGTTCTTTTGTTTTTGTGATTTTTTGCTTTCTCGTGCCAATGTAATGTTGGTTTCTGCATACAATTAATGCAAAATAATAGTCTTGAAACTTCTTGCAGGTAAGCTTATCGTTGGACCATTTGGATAACTCGAATTTGTTTAAACCTCAGGCTAAACTCCGACCATGTTCTAAATAATCAGGCCAAGTCGGGCTGCTGCCATGCCTGCTCTTTAAGAGGCATTCAGTAATTTAAGTGCATGTGCATGAAGACTAATTACTACATCACAGATTAAAAATAGCAGAAAAGATGATGGAAGCTAGACTCCTGGTCTCTTATTATCACACATTCTTAATAGTAAACAAACATATACAATAATTTGCGAACCCAACTAAGAATAAAACCAGCTTAACTCTAAGTACTCTTGTAATTAACACACGTAATGGATCCTCTGATTAGCTAGTCATGCTAGTTTCGATTGATCGACCGACCCAACCCGGCTACCGGAATCCTAGATAAACTCCATAATTACTTGCACGATATACATCGTACTATATACTAAAGTGATTCTCTATATCTTATTGTTCTTTGTCCCGCGAACTAACAAGGTGCAATTGATGGCGCAACACCATACTTGGCGGCTTGTGTTGGTCCTGGTGCAATTGATGGTGCGACACCATACTTCACCGCTTGTACTGGTCCTGGTGCAACCACACCTCCGCTTCTGATCTCTGCAATCAATTCTCTACGTGCACTTCCCTCTTGAGCCTCGCATAATTTGGGTAAGAAAACACCTGCAAGAAACCACAAAAATGTGCATCAGATTAATTCGACTTAGCTGAACTTGACGGAGCTAAAGAAGAAGAAGAAGAAGAAGGAGAAGGAGATGGTGTTGTATTTTGTTGTGCTGTGTTTGTTGTGTTTTACCTTCTCCTGCAGCGAGATTGAAGTAAAGATCAACGACATTAGGGCAACTGTCGTAGCACTGATGAGAGCAGAGATGGCGAGTGAAGCCTGAGTCGAGAAGTGAGTCTGAGGAGATTCCGAGTGATTCTCTCTCGAGCCCGCATGATCTGATACATTCGTTAGTTTCGATCCAGTTCTTCAACCTGTCAGCTTCGATCTCCGACGTACGGCAAGTGTACGCTTCTTTTCCACTCCTCCTGACGTGTTTCTCCAACACACACCGCTTGCCGGAGCCTGAGACGGCGAAGGCGCATGTGTCTTGGTCCAGTTTCTCGCATGTTACTTCACCTGAAGACAGAATCATATACAAATTTTTTCATGCTACGATGAAAACCAGTTGGTATAGAATCAGATTTTTTCGTCAGAATCACTTACCAAGAGTGCCTGATACAGAAAGTGCAATGACAAAAGCCGCCAGTAACAGGGTCTTAAAGATGAAGTTACGAGCCATGGTTGTGTTCGGAGATGAGAGTTAAGAATTGGAAGAGAAGTGGTTGCGGAGATATGGGAACATGACTTACCCTTATATATACTCGTGGGCATGACACTGTACCCATATTCACTCAATTAAGCAGTCAATCACGAGCCGCTATCAATGGCGGATGGACGGACCAAACGTTGAACCCAAGATGACTGGAAATTTAGAAGAGTGAGGTTTGGCGTCTCCTTCTGTAAACGGAGTCTAGATATCCTGTTAAATATTATGGTGTCTTATTGTGTTCAATAAATCTTAGCCGTTTATTTATGTAGGTTCCGTATGGGACCTATATAAGACCCGTAAAATAAATAGCTAAGATTTTATGAGACAAAATAAGATAAAGTAAAATTGGACAGAAGATCTGATCCTATAAATAGCTTCAATAATTTCCATCTGAAATGACTATTCAAAGACAAAAAAGAAGTTACGCCTTGTATTTTAAATACTCCAACAAGATTAACATGATTGAGAGATGGAATTACAGCATGTACATCTGAAAAAAATTAGTGTGCGGATATTTTGACCGCTCTTGCAGTCCGAATCAACCCAGGTATATATTACCTTTAGGAGCTACCGATGTCAGTAGTGAAGCTATTCCACCAGGATAAACAATACACTAGCTAGTTTTTCTTAAGGTTTTGAGTTCTCCTTTGTTAAAAAAATAAATAAATCTTCTCACTATTTCATTTGTTTTTAATTTACCAATTGCAAATAATACAAAATTAAGAGTAAAGCATACACCCATTCTTTTAAAATTCGATTAAAAAATAACAATGAAATATACATAATATAAATACTATATATAAACTAATTAAATGTCACTAATATGATAATTCGTTTCAACTCTAAAATTAGATTTAAATTAATTAAATTTAACTTAAATCAATATCTTAAAATAATTACATGAAATAATTAATTTAAGTAAAGTTTAATTAGTTTGGTTCAAGTTTAAAAATTAGGTTGAATCGTTTTATAATTAGCATTGGATTAATCCATATTTGATGTTCCTAATCCATCATTTGGAAGTATAAAAGAAGGGTTTTTAAAAAACTAAAAAATATGAATTTTTTTTAAGATTTCTTAAACTTTGTAAAATTAATAACAACAAATTTCAATAATGTTTTAAAAAAATTATTTTTATATTTATTTGGACCAAATCGCACTAATCTAAAATTCGATCAATTCAATATTTAATTTATTAAAATTGGATCCAGTTGAATCACATACGACAAAAATTATTAATTTTACATTAAAAAAGCCTTATTTATTCATATATTTTGATATACATACAGAATGTGTGGCATATTTCAATTAAATTATCCCTTTACTTAGATTGTGTCATTGTGACATTATCTTTAATTATTTGGCTCTTTTGGGATGATCGAGTTGGTAGAGTGAGAGAATGAGGCCAAAAGGTCTTGTGTTCAAATTTACCCATCTACACTCTTTTTATCGAGTCTGTCGTACAAAACTTGCCTAGTGTGAAGTATTCAATTGACGTGATTTGCAGATTATTACGTCAATCCGAATATTTACCCAATGTACATTCAAATGATAGCGGTTATAAATTCCTCCGTTTCAAAAAAAAAAATTGATTCTAAAGGATACATAAGTTCCATCAACTCATATTTAAGTTATTGAATTTGGATAAAGTTGAATTATATATAACCAAAATTATTAATTTTACATTTAAAAAGCCTTATTTATTCATATATTTTGATGGACGTACATAATTTGCTGACATATTTCAATTAAATTATCCTTTTACTTAGATTGTGTCATTGTGACATTATCTTTAATTATTTAGCTTCTTAGGGATGGTCGAGTTGGTAGAGTTAGGAGAATGAGGCCAAAAGATTCTGTGTTTGAATTATCCTATGTACGCTCTCTTGATCGAGCTTATCATACAAAGCTTACTTAATACGGAGCATCTGATTGGTGTGATTTGTAGGCTATTGCGTCAATCCGAAAATTTACCCAATGCACATTCAAATGATAGCGGCTATAAGTTCCTCTGTTTCCAAAAAAAAAAATCTAAAGGTTACATAAAATATAAGGTGATAATAAAAATTAATTTAAAATTAACTTATCAAACAAGTTAAAAAACTTAGAATTAAAATGACGCGATTCAAAACATGACATCAAAATAATATTATTTTGAATCGTCTCAAGACTTATACCATGACACATTGAGTCACCTCTTGAAAGATCGGACCAAGCCGAATTAAGGGCCATTTGTCAACCTTATGAATTGTCTAATGCCAAATGATAGACCGTCAAAGACTTCGAGCATACGCCTTCCAATCTTATAGGATTGAAACCATCAATGTGTATGAAATTTCTTATTACTAATTGGCTTATTGTCGTTCAACTTTTGGCTCCATACGAAATTTTTTTGACTTGTAAGTTAGAGCATTTTAAATGCAAACAAGAACAGGAAATTTTTTTTTTCTTGGTCCAAAATTTGGAATCTTGAATGGTTTAGAATGTTAATATATATTCTTATATTACAACAAATATTTTAAAAACTGAACCAAACATTAAATCGGTAAAACACGAAGTTTAAGATTTAAAAGATTCAATCCGAATTAGATTGATATAAAATTGATTAAAAAATTGAATAAAATTGAAAAATTTAAAATAAGATTGAAAAAGACTGTCTTTAATTTAAAGTTTATTTGAAAAGGGAGACTGTTGATTAAAAATTAATTAATTAATTATAGTTTATAAAAAATCGACTAATTAATTAATAAATTGATCGATTTTTAACAATAAAATTTATTAAAGTAAATCAAACTGAAAAATTGAAAATCAGGCTAAAAAGTTAGTTGATTAAAAAATTTGACAGATAAATCGTTGGAATCAGTTCAATTTTTTAATAAAATATTACAACAATCTGTATGGAATTCTTGTCAAATTTGGACAATTTTCTTAAAAAAGGTCTCATTCTCTTCCTATGTCAAGACAAACAAGGACTTCACAAATCACACGTTAGTAAAAAAGACATTGGAGATTGATTAAAGTTTGAACAGTTTTTATGTTTTGGTCCTGAAAAACACCAAAATAAGATCGAATATTGGATAAGAGTTGAGTCCAATTTGTCAAACTACTCGAGTTTTAGACGGCGACTATGATCTATCAATCAAGCACATGCAATGAAATGTAGTTTATAACTTGATATTCATCGACTATAAAAAACGATGTCTTAATATGTATTAGATTTATTATTTTTGAGTTAATTTTATTATTTAATCTGGAGTTATTTATTTTTAATTGATTCACCGGAAACAATCTCTCTATTATGTAAGAGTAAGACTACATATTATTAGGCTTTTTTAAACCCCATTTTATTGCGAAACTTCGGACTAAAACTGATAATGATGATAATAACAATTCAAAGGAAGTATTAAAATTTGAAAATTGTTACCTAAATTTAAATATAAATTTAATATGTATCAAATAATAATAATTACGAGTTTTTGTCAATAAAAAAAATTAAACTGATATCTTCTCTTAATAATAAAAGAATTTGTAGTGCTTATTTTTTAAAGTCCAATCAAGAACTAAAAATTTTAAAAACTGTCACGGAAGGGCCCAACCGGGTTCGAACCGGTGACCTCTTGATCTGCAGTCAAATGCTCTACCACTGAGCTATGGACCCTTGGTGGTATGTCAGCCAACTCAGTAGTAAAAGATATAAAAAGACTGCACAACGTATATCAAGAACAACCAACGATGGCTTCTCAGTACAGCGTCAAATTTGCCCTTCACCTTATCACCAATTTTTTTGGCAATCTGGTCAATGTTTGTAAACTATCTCTGCATCTCTTTGCGTGTGTCCCTGTCTATATGTAAACCTCAATATATACATACTTACATATATCATATATGATTGCTATTTATCTTTTCATGTGTTAGCAGAATTGTGCAAATGTCTTCTCCGAATTGGGCCCTAGGTTATGTTTGGTTGAACGTAAAGTTTTTAATAGAATGAAATGATTTATAATGAAATAGAACTTAAATGAATGTAATATTAGAAATTTGTTGTTTAGGAGAAATGAAATGTTTCATAATGTAATGAAATGAAATGTTGTTTAGATGAAGGGTTTATAATGTAATATAATGTAAAGTTGTTTATCATTTTACATTCTATCCAAACTTCCTAAATCGGAGGTTTTTCATTTTTACTGTTTATAATGGAATGAGATATAATATGAAACCCTCTTCTTCCATCCCATTATATTCCATTATAAAACCTCCTCCAAAATGATGCAAGAATATTACATTCTATTATAAAATCCCCAACCAAACATAGCCTTAGTCTCCACTACGTAGTCGAATACAAGGAGCTCTCAAAGACTGAAGTTAATAATAGTTTGTTGGAAACTAACGTAGAAACATGTTTTATTGATATTTGAATAAAGCTATTAGTTTGCTCCTGTTCTTTAGGCTCAAGTTGCTATTTTTTAGAGACATGTTTCAGCTATGAGTAGTGGAGTAGTGGAGTAGCGTGTTCTTGTATTTTGTTAAGTTGTTATTTCTTTTGTGTATAAAATGCTTTGATCGGATGAATGAAAATTGCATCAGTTATGTCCATTTTGTTCTTGCCTACCACTTGTTTGTTAAAAGTTCTCTTACAGCCATTATATTTTCCAGCAGTTTATTTTGCAACATCTAACAGTTATTATTTTTTCATGTAGCCTATTCTCCAACATCTGATAGCTATTATTTTTTCGTGCAACCTATTTTCCAACATCTGGTATCAGAGAAGGTTCGAGCAAGCATGACCAATAACACTAGCATGAATCCATTGTTGCCTACAATTCCAATCTTCCAAGGTAGTAGCTATGACATTTGGAGCACAAAAATGAAGACATTATTCATGTACCAAGATGTGTGGGACTTAGTGGAGAATGGTTATATAGAAGCTGGATTTACCACCGAAGCTTTATGAGAAGCGCAGAAGAAAGATGCAAAGCCTTATTTTTTATCCAACAAATAGTGAACGAGGCAATCTTCCCACTTATTTCAGCAGCCACAAAATCAAAGGAAGCTTGAGATGCTCTGCAGAAAGGCTACCAAGATAATGCTAAGGTGATTACTGTGAAACTTCAAAGTCTTCGTCGGAACTTTAAAGGTATGTCCGCAAAAGATTCTGATTAGCTAGAAAACTATTTTTTCAAGATGATGGATGTTGGCCCCTGAATTTTTTTTATTTGACTAAGCGTGATTAAATATTTTTTTTGGAGTCTTGCAAGATTTATGTGTTTTGGGATTAATTAGCATGTTAGTATTAAGAAGATTAGGTGGCATGAGTTAATTGATTTAAAGATGAAGTGTTAAGTTACCTAAGGGGTAGTATGGGCATGTCACTTAAGCATTTTAGTTCCTGGGCTTGTTAGTAAGGGCAAAATAGACTTTGTGCTTTCACTAATGGTTTAAAAAGGGAGAGAAAGGGGTTGTCTCTCATTTTAAAGAAGCAAAATACGAAAATTGAGAGAGGAGAAGAGAGGGAGTGTCGTAGGAGGAGAGAAGGAAGGAGAAAAAGAAGAAAAAAAGTTAGGGCTTCCATTTTCTTGGAGTTCAAGAGAGTTTTTGGAGTTATTTCAAGAAGGAAAAAGCTAGAGGAAGGTTCAAGCTTCCATTTAAGCCAAGAAACCCTTTGATTGGGTGAAGATTTAAGGTAAGGGTTTTTCAAGGTTTTGGATTTTTGATTTGTCCTTGGTTCAAAGGGGTTAGGAAATGGATGGGTTTAGATAGTCTAGGATCAATTTCATGCTTTGGGTTCTTTAGGTCTTCCAATTTTTGAATCCTATTGATTTGGGATTTTTGTGTTATTTTTGAAAAAGATCAAGGGAGGCAAGAGGAGCAAGGAGAGGGACACCCTTGAACAAACTTTGAAGCAAGGAAAATCAGGTGGGTTACATTTTTATACTCGTGTTAATAAGTCATAAATGCTTTTCAACTAAATGTAATTAATGAATTTTTCCAACTACCTTTTTAAGTGAGCATTTATGGTTCTTTAAATATTTGAGAAATTTCCCTATGTGCTTGTTGTGTGAGAATTTTGGAAATAAGTTCAAAGTGCTTTGCAAGTATGGTATTTGTTGCTTTTGATTGAGTTAACAAACCCGACCCCAACCCACCTTTAGCTATTCAAAGTACCATAAACATATTAGACCACTTTAATTAAGTGGGCTCAACTTTATATAATAGCCTTTATATACTATTATACACATATAAGCCCACATCATCATCATCATCATCATACCCCGAAGTCCCACATTGAAGTAGGGTCTGAGGGGCCAGATAGGACGCAACCTTACCCCTACATTGTAGAGAGGTTGTTTCCAGTAGGCCCACATGCATATGTGACATGATAACAGAGATGTAGGGTACAAGGAAAACAAAATAAGTAAAGATTGGTAATACTTTTAAGTAAATATACCTGATGGTGACCGTAATCTGCTATTACCTTTTTCCTTGCCAAGACCATCTTGTCTCATTGCTGTCTGCGCTATGCATCTTCCCTGATCAATGCCCTGAGAGTGCAGCAAGCCAACGGTAGTATTCATCCAGCTTAGGAATCTCCTCATGGACTTGAAAAAAAAAAAGAAAAAACCACTATGGTATGTAATTTACTCTTATGTTATCACACCAAACTGTTCTAATCTAAGCCACTGCAGCGGTAAGTGCCAACTCTGACATCTCTCTCTTGATCACCTCTCTCCAGGTCTTATAAGGCTTCCCTCTCCTCCTCTTATAGTCAGTAAGGGTAACTCTCTCGCCGCGCCAAACCGGAGCATCCCAGGGCATCCTGCTCACATGCCCAAACCACCGAATCCTTTTCTCTCGCAACTTGTCATTTATACTAGCCACATGTAGCCTAACCCTCACTACCCCATTTCGCACCCTATCTCTTAGGGTAATATCACACATCCACCTAAGCATTCGCATTTTAGCTACCAACAACTGTTACATATGTTTGATTAAAAATCCTTACACTAACGGGCTATTTGGTAGAATGGAATAGCCATTCCTAATACATTCCAGACATATTACTAAACCTGCGTTTGGTTAAAAATGGAGACAGGAATATGTAAGCTTCAGTAATAACTATTCTTCAAATTTGAAGAATACACAAACCCGACCCCAACCCACCTTTAGCTATTCAAAGTATCGCTCTTCTTGTTAAAGACAACTTTGTCTTCTCATGTTCCAGCCTCCGAAACTTCTCCTTCTTTGACGTTGAAACATCTTTGAGCCTTCTCTTATCCTCTCACGTTCAAGCCTTCGAAATCTTCCACTCCTTCAACATACGTTGTTCTCTTCTCCAGTTTGTGATTCCAGATCTACCATTTCTAGATTCTAGGTAAGTGAGAATTCTTGCACAACAAAAGACTTCATCTTCTTATTCCATATAGACATCCCCATGTATAAGTGATACCCAATTTCTATATATATACGTACTTAACAACCCTCTTCGTCCTTTCTCTTGATTTCTTGTTCTTAGTTTGTTTTGAACCACCTCTAATTTTAACTCCCTAAGAAGTCTGTTCCTTTTTTCTGGGTAATTTCTTTGTCTCTTTTTTTTGGGTAATATCTTTGACCCAGATATAGGATTTTGAGGAAACGCTAACTTTACCATCTAGGTATTCAAGATTGTTCTCTTTTTTAACTTCTTGTTGAATTGAGTCTTGGAAAGAGACATGGGTAACGTAAAGTGAGGTTCTTGGCAGATGTAACAACACTGAAGAGAGCTCAAAAGATTGGTATATGTTTTTCGGCTTTGGGTCTCGAGATGATAAGGATAGAGGGTTGCTGAGGGACTGATAGAGAGAGCAAGATAAAGAACAGCGATTGTAAGCCATGGCTCTCTTCACAGCCCCCCAGTCTTCTTCTTCTCAAGTGTGTGGTAAGCTTTTAACCTTATGGCCTCGGAGACCTTATCAAGTGAAAATTCCAAACGTCCACAAAAAAGAATTGCCATTCAAATCTATGAAACTTTATTCAATTGAAAACTCTTTATTATATTTGAAATTAACTCTAAAAATTTATTCATTAAATTATATATGTATGTATGTATATATATATATGTATATATATACACACACATATGTATGTATATATATATATGTATATATATATATATATATACATATATATATATACACACACACACACAAAACAATTCTTGGTTACTAGATACATTTGAATTAGAATTTAGATATTTAATTTTAT
>JANITX010000008.1:58434946-58447941 GCA_027564395.1 Erythroxylum ulei
GAAACGGTTATTCAGTTGAGTCTTCTAACTCAGACTGACGCCTTCGTCTGCTTTTGCTTCCGTCTGCTTTTCGCTTCCGTCTGCTTTTTTAGTTAGCTTCCGTCTGCTTTTCGCTTCCGTCTGCTTTTTGTAGTTAGCTTCCGTCTGCTTTTTAGCGTCTGTATTCTTCCGTCTGATTTTCTTAAGCTTTCGTCTGCTTTTCTAAGCTTCCGTCTGCTTTTTTACTTAGCTATTCTCCGTCTGCTTTTCAGTCGTCTTCTTTTTGTTTTATTATCAAAATTATTAATCTCGTAAAGTCATTTGACTTAACAAAGTATGCTTCTGTTTGTTCAACTTTCACCCTAACTTACTGATGCATTGATGAACAAACAGAAGCAATCATAAGTTTCACAAGCTCTTTTGACTACATTTTTTTAGTAACTGTGAGAACTGGCCGTTGTTATTAGCACCACCAATCAAAGATCATGAGATCGTAGAAAAGAGAAAAGTTTTCTCCAGCAATATGATTATATTCCATTTTTCATCATTCAACCTGTGGATACAATGTAGCTGGAATTAGTTGACGTTGTTTCTGCAGTATTGGTGTTAAAATCTGCAGTATTGGTGTTGAATTAGAGCTTCCATTTCTCAATTGGCTCCTGATCCACCATTTGTGATGAGCTATATGCAATAGGTAAAAGTTTGTTTTGGAATGACCGTTCCTACCTTGTTACGTCCCTACCAAAAGTTTTAATGTTTTATATGTATGTATCTGGTCGGAGTTTCAGACAGGGAGGTGTCGTTTCAAACTGAAAAAGGTTCCAGAACTCCCCTTTATGACGGTATGATGATTCTAATCTATTGGCTCGTGCAATAGTTAGAGAAACGGAACTCACGTTATTCACATCCAAGCTTCCCTCTCATTCAATGTTCTTAGCTTTCCTAACCTTATCAGTCCACTTAAAAGATTTAATCATTATCTTATAATTAATTAAATATTACATAAGATTGAAATTTTGAAAATATAATTAAAAAACATTATCCTTTTAATTATAAATTAAGATTATTAAATAAAAATTAATTAGTTTATGTTAATTTATAAAAATCAATTAGTTTATAAAAATCGATCAATTAATTATTAAACTAATCGATTTTTAATAACAAAAGTTATTAAAGTAAATAAAATCGAAAAATTGAAACTGTACTTAAAAATTAGTTAGTTCCAAATTTTACAATTGAATCGTTTGAATTGGTTCAGTTTTTTAATCATAACATATGACTATAAATGGAATAATTTTGTGGGTTAAATACTTCGATCCTTAGATATTCTTATTTAAATATTTTTAGCAAAAAAATTGATCATTAATAATTATATATATTTATTTAAACTTTTATTCTTTTCAAATCAATCCTGAATTTTTTAAAAATTTTGCTTTTTTCCATATTTTTATTTTTATCAAAATTACCTTAAACTTTTATTTATTTGATGTATTTTTTGAATTAATGTTATAGAAGCTTCTTTTATAAATTTGGGTCAACAGTTTTTATGTGCAAATACCTGTATATCCATAATTCGACCTAATAATGTAACTGACCAATAATGTTACGCGCATTACGACTTTGCTTGCCGTTGTTAAAAGATTGGTAAAACAATTCGGCGAACCAAACCATGTTGATAACATGTTATAATCTCAGACATATTTATAATTTAGTCAAGTTTTCAAGTGTTTGAATCGTATTATGGGAGGATTTTAGGTTGTTTCTTTAAATTTAGTTTGTGCATGACTGTACTTTTGAAAGTTAACGCAAATTACAAGTGAAAATCTCACATGTTTTAGTGTGAATCATGGGTTCAGGCCGGTCTAAAAATTTTTAGATGGACCCGGGCTCGAGGTTCGAACCAATCTAAAACTTAGATTCTATATCTGAACTTGATTAGGATCGAATCAAGTTTTATTATATTTTAATTTAGTTTCATTTCATTTTGAAAATAACATGTTCGTTAAAAACGACGTTGTTTTCACTTTACACATTCGGGGTGAGTTGAGTTGGAGAGCATGAACTCGAATTTGGCAACGTGGATTGAACTTGTTGAATTCGGGCTGCTCCTTTAAGAAGCCATCGTCAAAGCACACAGCGACAGGCAAGAATAGTACTGTTCCCAAGTAAATACTACGAGTTATTACAAAAGTCCCGTTACCGATATGGGCTGTTCCTTTAAGAAGCCACCGTCAAAGCACACAGCGACAAGGAAGAAAAGAATAGCATTGTTCCCAAGTAAATGGGTCTGCAGGAGTAGTCTACATCACTACAAGTAATGGAATAATAGGTCATGCCTGACGTCATATATGTTAAAAGATGACGATAATATAAAAGAAAAGGAAAATGTTGTATGATTCGTGAGATAATAATTATTTAATAAATTGTAAAATTTATAAATAATTATTATTTTGAATTATATTATAAATTATGAATAAATTTGAAGCTCGCAACCCAAAGCTTAATCGTACGTTGATTAATTTTTTAAATTTTAAAACAACGTTATTTTAAATAAAACAAGTTTAAGATCTAAGATTCCTAACATAATTCTTAGTATAAATTAAAACTCAAATATATCATGTAAAACAAGCTCGAACTAAGTTGGGTAGCTCACAACTAGAATCCAAATTCAAAAAAAAATTAAAAAAATTGATTATAGTCTGAAATCCAATTAATTCTTGCCGGATCCATTGAGAAAATACAAGCATTCTCATCTCTAACCGAGTTCTAAAAGGACAAGGTGGAATCTACACATTTATACATGAAAGGGGGAATTAATATTAATGGGTAGATGGATAATCTCAAGTACATGATAATACATGAAAATGGAAATAGCACCCTATTAATAAATGAATAGATAGTATCAAATATAAGATGACACAAGAAAATAGAAACAGCCACCCCATACCGTAAAACGGGACCTAGAATCCGTCCTTTACAGAGCGAGACGCGTCAAAATGTCCAAGACTGGAAGGTACAATATGCAAATTAAGTAAGCTATTTCGTAACCTCTTTATTCTGTCTTTTCCTGACAAAAGTTACGAGCATTCAACACACGTTCATTACGTGCATGGTTTTTACGACTAAAAGATTGGCAAACATTTAAAAGGTTTCTTAATTTTTAATCATTTAACAATTTAAATTCAAATTCGGAATCATTACATGAAGATTTGATAATCACATTCCTTAAAATATTATTTTCTTAAAGACATATGATTGTTTCTTGAAGTTTAATTACATTTTAAAATTATCAAAAATTGTTATTTTTATTTTAAAATTTTTAGTAAACAAATAAATTAATAGAATACTATTAATATAATGATCCAACTTAATTCTTAAATTTAATTCAAATTAATTACTTTTGATTTAAATCTATAGTTTATTGTAGTTTTATTAAATTATTTAATAATTTGAAATAAATTATAACAACAACAATATCTAGTAAAAATTCTGCCGAGACTTAAGGATTAGAAAAATTCAGTAGTACGCAATTTTACTCTTAATTAGTAAAAAGACAATTTCCAAATAACCTATATGAATGAATGAATAGTTTAAAATGGATTAATAAACTTCAAACTGAGATATTTAAAAGAATTAGTACTCAAAGAATATGTATGAAGAGCTTATAAAACTAAATTTAGAGTATTTTTCTCTTATATATATTTCACACTGGATAACTAATTAAAAATAAACATTACCCCTTAATTTGATTCATAAGCAAATTAAAAAAATAAATAAATGAAAAGGACAAAAAAATAATATGGTCCCGTTTGATTATTAGTTGATCAGCTAAAAAATAACTAGTTGAATAAATTTAGCTTATTGACTTTGTTGACTAGTTAGTTTTAATGTTCGGTAATCAGCTGATTTTTAAAAAACTTAAAAGAAGTAGCATTTTACTTCAGCTTATTATAAATGACATGATGTGTACTCGGAAATTTATGTTCCTTTCCTTCGTCAACTTGTACATGAACACTTACTTTTTAGTTTTTACCATTCATTATTCAACTAGCTAAAAAACACAAAACAAGAAAACGATAAAGAAAACTATTTAAGAAACTTTCTTTTTAGAGTTAAAAAGTATAATTTTGATCTCAAATTATTATTATTATTATTGTCATTATTATTATGTTTTTAATCAAATTATAAACTTAATTTGTGTAAAATAAAAAATATAAATTTTAAATTCTTATAAGAATATTTAACAAATATTAATTTTTTTAAGTTATGCTTTTATAAATTATTTTACATATCTACAATTAATACTAAACAATTAAATTTATTAAATATTTTAAATAAATAATTAATATTATTTATTAATCAAATCAATTAATATAATCAATTAACTGTTAATTGCTGATAAAATCAGGTATATAATCCGTTGTTTATTAAACATGAGTTATATACAAAAAGTGACAATTACTTAAGCTTCTAGATTGAATTGACAAGCGCTAATCAAAATAGACAGCTTGACATGAATGAGCAGGTCAGTCCTTTTTTTTAAAGAGATCAAATAATTCATTTCTGGATCATGAGGTCTGACAGTGTTAACCCAGAGAAAAGTTGGGAGAGAGTAGATCGGCGGAAGCGCAACTTGAGGCTGGAAAAGCTCTTCGAATCAGCTCAGTATGGTTTCGAAATTCTAATGCTTCACGGAATCAACTAATTTGCACCGACCAAAACAAAAATCAAACTTGAATGTATCGTCTCTTTATTACCTTTCGTGAATATCCAGGATATTGAAGATTATCCATAAATACAATTAAAGAATTGGTCCAATTTTATCGCTGTTCAACCTATTTGAAAAAAAGAATAATCTCGAAAACAGTCAAAGTTAATAAAGCGCGGGGATCATATTGAAAATGAGACCCAAAAAAAACTTGGGCATTTGCTAAATTGATAAAGTTTAGTAGGTCACAGCCTTATTTTTATTTAATTAAACTAAACTGAAAATTTTTAATTAATTAATTTTTTAATTTAATTTTATCGAATAATTTTTGTTTAAATGATTCTTTTTAATTAAATTTTAATTTTTTAGGAAAGCTTATTACATGACTTTTAAGGAGATGGTCCTTTGTCCTACTTATAGTACCTAACCTGATTCGAATAATCTGTGTATATCTTATTTTATAATCATCCGTTAATTTAATAAATGAGACCCATATGAATTGAATAGATAAATACTCATGAAAAAAGTCAGACACAAAGTAGGTGATTTGAAACCATCATTCTTTTAAAGTTGTTTTAAAAAATTAAAATTAAATAATAATATTCTTATAAAGAAAAAATCGATGCGTCAACTAATTCACCAATTTTACAATCACTTTGAGCGTAGGAGTCACCACTTTTAATAGTGCCCTTTTTGAATGTGTCAATATCTTTGTCGAGGATATGATAGGGGTTGGCTTCTCTCGAAGGATGGTGTAATTTTATTTTTCCTTTTTTTGTAATAAAAAACAATTAAAATTAAATAATAATATTTTAATCTTTTTAAATTAATATTTACTATAATTTCATACGTTTATCTCTAACCTTTACGTCCACCTCAGGAGTGCGTGGGGAGAAATAACTATAAAAGCCAAAGACGTCTCAGTCCTTGACTGGGACAACCTCAAATTCACCGACACCATCCCAACGTGACTTCTGCTTTCACCAACTCAAAAGTCAAAACCAAACAAGACAGTACTCTATTTTCGACAAGAAAAAGACAAATTTACGTTGTTTTTATTGACATATTGGCATACTTTACTTTCCTTCTCGTCACATCAAATCTTTTTTTTTTTCGTATTTCAATTCATTTCGGTTTAATTTTATAAATATGTAAATAAAATATAATAAAAATATTATAACTAAAATAGAGTATCTGATTCTTGTTGTTGAACCATATGGTCGTTCCTAACATTTTACAGGTAAGTATAAAAAGGTTCTTAATTTTGTCTTTTTTATTGTTTATAAAGATCAAGAGTAAACTCTCAAAAAAAAAAAAAAGAGAGACAAAATAGAGTTATTCTGTTGCTTTTTATGAGAATTAAGAGTGGACAAAGCAAACTAACTGTGATAAAAAGAAAATTATATATTTATTTGAATTAATTATAAAAAATTATGATTTTACTCAATTTATTTTAAAATTTGCATAAATGTTTTAACTTTGAATTTTTAATAAAAATAGTCCAACATTAGATTTTTCTTTAATATTGACAATGCGGCAAGTTACATGTAACTGTCATAATTGTATTTGTGTCACGTATAATTTTTATCATTTAATAAATTAAAAATATCAAAAAACTAAATAATTATAAAATAAAAGTATATAATTATTAAAGTTTTTGATTTGGTGTATTTAATTTTATTATTTATACATAACACAATTATAATATTCAATGAAAAAAATAAAAATATTAATCTCATCTTACTCTTATCATCAGCATTAATAAAAAATTTAGCGTTGAGTTTTTTTGTTGAAAATAAAAATAAAAACAATTTAACACTACCTTTAAAATTCAAAATAATATTATAAAAATTGTTAAATTTATTTTTCAATTAACACTATTTATGATTACTTTTACTATTATTTGTCTTAAGATATAATCAACTCAACGTCATGAATGGAATAAGATGATTTGACAGCACAAAAGTTAACTGCCTTGTTAGTAAATTATTCTAAAGTTGTCATCATTATAGTAATTAACGAGGCTCGAGGAAGGTTTTGTAAGGAATGGGCGTGACATCTTTGTTTTTTGTTGAAATGTGGACACTATGTTTAGCGTTCACTTTAGGGTTTAGACTTTAGTAAACACAAGCTAATGGTCTAAACTAAAATCTCAAAATTTGACTTTCTTTAGTTCTTGATTCCTTTTCTCTTTTTTTGGTTTATAGATTTCAAAGTGGGCACGAATTGAACTTATCCGTTATCTTTTTTACATTATAGAATTTTTATTATTTAAATTTTATTAATCTTATTCGTTATCTTTTTTAATTATTAATTACTTTGATTTGAAGATTGTGAATATTTATCAATGATTAAAAATTTCAATCGATTCAGTCAGCTTAATCGTAAAAATCTTGAATTGATTGACTCTTCGATTTAGTTTTTAATTTTCCTGTTTGATTTACTTTAATAAACCTTATTATTAAAAACTGACAAATTTATTAATTAATTAGTCAGTTTCTTAAATTAACCATTTTTATAAATCAAAATGAATCAATTAATTTTATTTAATATTCTATTTTTCAAATAAACTTTAAAATCTTCCGAGGGTAATGATAGTCTCCTTTAATAAATATTGAATAAAATTTTAATTTTATTCAATTTTTAACTTATTTTATAACATCCTTTTAACTTGTTTTATGAGATTTTGATATTAGTCGAACTTTTTAAAATTTAAACCTCTTGGATTATCGATTTAATTTTTGATTCGTTTTTTAAATATTGATACATAGATCTATATCCTTTTACATTTTGAAATAAATTATACTACATATTGTATTTAACCCAATCTCATTACGTTTTAATTCTTACATGTCAAAATTTAAGTGTTTCTAGTGCTTTTGGATTTTCATTGGCATACATCCTGAGTTTCCTTTCCTTTTCTTATTATCAAATTGGTAATATTAATTATCTCCTATATCATTGATTTTATTTAAATCTTAAATTATTAATTTAAATCGTCAAATCACTCTTCTAAATATAAATAGAAATTCAATTCACAAATTAAAAAAATACAATATGCTCCATTGACAAAAGGACGTTTTGAAATAGCAAGTTTGTCAAAGACAAGTTTATGATGCAGAGGCGATAGCGATAGCTAGAGGCGACCCAACTCTGAAGAAGAAACAAGGTGATAGTGTGGCGACCTAACTCCAGATCTGAAGAGTTGATAGCGAGGCGACCCATTTCTTAAAAAGCGAGGTGATAGCGAGAACCCGACTCAAGATATGAAGACCTAAGCGAGCAGCGAGACCCACGCAAGCTTCGCCATACACGCTTCATTGTTAGGACCCAAATCTCCTTGCTAAGAACCACGTGAGCTCCATGGAAATGGATGATGTGCCTTCACCCCTGTCCATGGAGGAGTTTCCTGCGCTGATCCGAGAGGTCGGTGCTTCTAGAAAGGGAGTAAGTTCACCAAGAGCTTCAGAGAAACTCTCACCCACTATTGGCGCTTGGACAAAGAAAATTTAATTGCAGCAGTCAAAGATATACTTGTAATACTACCTGGACATTAAGAAGGATGGTGTCGTCAGTCCACCGATTGAATTGTTGCAAGTTAAAAAGAAGGCTTTGTCTACTGCCCTAGTTGGCTCTTTTTGAAATAAGAGACTCGCATTTTCAATCATCAATGCTTGAGCCACTGCACAATTGGGTAAGAAAGGTTTGGAAAAATCTTCACTCATAGATGATGATACTATTTTGTTTAAATTTGTTGCTGATAGCAACTTGAATGATTTACTAGAAATGAGACCTTGATATATAGGAGGCCAACTTATGTTTATTCACAAATGGAAACTTAGGATAATATTTGATAGGGAATGTGTGGAATTTTTTCCTATGCAGGTGCATTTTCATAATTTATCGCTAGAACTTTAGACAATTGAGAGATTGAGTTTTATAACAAGTTCTTTATGTAAGTCTCTTTGTATAGATGCTCAAACATCCAGAATGGAGTGAATTGGGTATGCAAAATGTGTGTGGAACTAAAAAGAAATGCTATGCTAACTAATCTTCTACCAATTCTCAAGTTGCGTGAAATAAGGGAGCTTATGAAATCTGAAGTTAAGGTGACATATCCCTGAAAGCCTTATAATTCAACCAAGAAATGAGTCCCTACAAGAAAACTTTTTCAAACTCCATAGCAAGATGAGCTACTGGGAGTTGAATCTTCTAAAGTGGATAATAATGAGGTTGTGTGTACAAGTTGATGCTAATGAAAATCTAGATAACTCAATTATAAATTGTTAGAGAATATATAAAACCAATTAATCTTCTGTAAACCAAGGGATCATCTAAAAGTTCACCTTCATCGGCACTAAGCTTTTGTGAAGGGATCATAGGTACCTCTGCTGGCTTAGCTCCCAACTGACCAATGTCTTCCAACAATTGAAGACAATACCTCCTTTGTGACACTGAGATACCAGAAGCAGAATGTGCAATTTCAAAGCCAAGAAAGTACTTTAACGTACCGAGGTCTTTAAGCTTGAAAGATGATTGCAAACACTCTTTGATCTTATGTAATCCATCCAAGTTCTGCCCTGCAAGAACTATATCATCTACATAGACCAAAAGAGCAACAAAATTATCTCCTGAACCTTTAGTAAAAAGGCTATGGTCATGTGGAGACTGAGTAAAACCAAACTTCATGACCACATCAGAAAAGGCTGTGTACCACTGCCTAGAAGCCTGTTTCAAGCCATATATTGACTTGTGCAGCTTACAAACCATGCCTGGATTGTTTCCTCTGTATCCAGGAGGTAATTTCATATATACTTCCTCATCAAGCATACCATTAAGGAATGCATTATTAACATCCAGTTGTAAAAATTTCCAGTTCTTGGCTGCTGCAAGTGCCAACAAGACTTTAAAGCTTGTCATTTTAGCCACAGGTGAGAATGTTTCATTGTAATCAATGCCCTCAAGCTGTGTAAATCCCTTAGCCACTAAACGTGCCTTGTACCTGTCAATAGTACCATCTGCCTTATGTCGAAAACTTAATATAACATCACACCTCTTGGCTATAGGAACCTAATAATTAGAAAGATGTAACTACTACACAAGATTCGCAATCAATGGAAGAAGAGATAGAAGATGAACGTGGTCTACTAGAAAATGATCTAATAAGCAACATGTTGCTGATACAATCAGAGAATCACATAACTGTTGAGATAGCAGAAATGTTTCATGAGAGTTCTCCTAACCCCAGAAGAAGATAAACTAGAAGACAAAATGAAGGGAGTATTCCCCTTAAATGATCATTCTAACATGAAACACAAGAGAGTTAAATGATCCTCTTAAACAACCCATGGTGAGAGTATCAGTAATAGATAAGAAGTCAATTATAGTCGGCCTTTTTGAGGCAAAAATGAAGACTTCGTATATTCAGAAAGGACAACCTTTTTGAGTGCTTAATGGAAGACAATTATTACTCGTTTACTTCTTTATAATGGTCGGATTATCTACTTATTCATGTAACTTTTATTAAGTGACCAATTGTGATGTTGTTTGGTAGATTTTGCTAGTATTAATATAATTATTTTTATTTTTTCAAAAAAAGGGATGTTCAAAATTTATAAAATTTAAATTTTGTATGAAAAAAAGGAATCATAGCTATTATTTATTCCAAATGTAGTCTCTTATTACGTTTGGACCACGTTTGACTTTGGTTTTTTGGGGTTAAAGAATTTAGCATCTGGTCTTTGACGTCAGACATAGATCTTTGACCCATAAAACATTCGAAGTTTGAAAAGAATAATAAAAGTCAGGCTGCATGCGATACGTATGCCTAGGGTACAAAACACAATGATCTCATCCTTACACGTTATAGTTTTAATTTGCTTTAAAAAAAATATTGTAATAAACTCATTTTAATTAAACAGAAGAAAAATGTGTTAATTTATTATTAATTTAATATTGATTTCTTCATGTGATATGACTAAGCTCCTCATTAAATACCGTATCAATTATTAATGCATACTTAAGTTAATATTTCTTGTATTTCTAAATAATTACTCAATTGAGATATATACAAATTAAGAATCACATAGAAATATCTATTATTATTTATTCTTTTTCAATCAATTAGTTAAGCATAAGACTTGGTATTATTAGACTAAACTTTTCAAAATCTCGGGTTTAAGCAAAGAAATAAGTTGAAAATTTCCTAATTCATACTACGTTCTCACCAAATAAGTATGAATTACTACAAGGGGCAGATTTGCTCCAAGGTGCAAGGTTCGAATCCCACGGTTTGCAGTGTGGGAGCAACATTCTTGAGTCCCTTGTGAGCTTTGAGGGTGGGCTCCTTGTAAGTCTGTAGGTTGCTCACCTCCCCCTTAGCGAGCCGCTGAGTACCTGATTTACATCCTTCCAATTACTTCGTCGGGTCGGAATGTGGAGGGCCCTTTGAGTTGAGGATTCCACCTTTTGCTCCAAAGTATGAATTACTCGGGAGAAGTTTTAATTTGCTTATTCTTAAAAACCCTCTCTTGATCTCTAGTCAAAATCTCGAGTTTTCCCCGTGTGAATAAGTCAAAATCATACGTGGCAAAATTTCATTGGTCAAATTCTTTTGGATGACATGATCCAGGCGGCGTCCACATGTGCTTACCGAGGCAGAGACTTTACAAAAAAACAAAGCCCAAACAAGTCCTATGGTCGTGTTCTTTGAAAAAAAGAATAAAAAAAGATACGAACAGTCAAAGCTACGGAATTGTTGAGGCTCCTCTCCATCTATAAAAACCCCATCTCAGTTCTTCTATATTGCATCAGTTACACAAAGCCATAGTAGTAGTACTATACTATACAATACAATAAGCTTCCGTAAAAACAGTGATGGAGTTTCTTTATATGCTTAGCTTGGTCATGATTAGTGTTTTCTTCTACTTCTTGTTGAGAGTTGTGTTTTCTTGCTGGGTTTGGCCTATCAGTGCTTATCTGAAGCTTAAAGCCAGAGGTTTCAGCGGGCCAACTCCAAGTTTTCCTCTGGGGAACATTGAGGAAATTAAGAACATAAGCAGGAAGACCTCTTCTCAATCTATTGGTTCTTCAATAATCTCTCATGATATTCACTCCACTGTGTTTCCTTACTTCGCTCAATGGCAGCAATCTCACGGTACGTAAAACCCTCCGAAGAAAGTTACGATCGTTATCGTATTGTTCGTGTTAAGCAGTTGGCCGGTTTTGTTGTGTGTTTCAGGGAAGGTGTTCATATACTGGTTAGGCACAGAGCCGTTCTTGTACATTGCAGACCCAGAATTCCTGAAGAGAATGTCGAATGGAGTGATGGGGAAGAGATGGGGAAAGCCACAAGTGTTTAAGCGTGACAGAGAACCAATGTTCGGTGATGGTTTGGTTATGGTTGAAGGTGACGATTGGGTTCGTCAGCGTCATGTTATCACTCCGGCTTTTGCTCCGGCTAACTTGAAGGTAATCAGCCACCGTGTCTCTCTCTCATGCACATGATCAAAACCTAATTTCCACTCTGAAAAATTATTAATATGCTAAAAAATAAAAATATAATTTTTAAAAAATAATATATTACTAGATGCAAAATTTATAACTCTATAAAAATATCAATATTAATATTTTTAGTAATTTATCGTAAAAGTTTTATAATTTTAATTTACAAAAAGTACAAATTTTTAATAAATTGTGTCAAATTTGTCTTGGAAGTTAATAATTTGTCCATTTACAGTAAGTACGTAAGTGATTATGCTTCATAGGAGTGGTCAAGTTGAACATGAAGCTAATGAATTTCGTGTTTGAATTTTCCTATTTACACTTTCTCGATCGAGTCTATCATACACAACAGTCAATTTAGTTTGTTAAAAAAACAACATATATCTCACGCAAGAGCATGCATCATATAGTCTTGACGGTATTATTTTCCAAGACGAAGACCTCATTACTCAAATTACATAAAAGTAAGTTTGTTTGATTTTTCCTAATGCACGAGAATGAAAAACTAAAGGATTAGGTGGTAAGATTTTTCCTATCAAAGTCAAAAATGTCATAAATAAAATTAAACGATCTTCTAAATTGAACTACATTTTTTGCACTAATTTATTACTTTCATGGTACTGATTAAATTTCATATTACTTAAACCTATAGGCTATGGCAAGCTCAATGGTGGATTCAACCACAATCATGATAGAGAAATGGAGTAGCCTCATCGATTCAGGCCACCGTGAGATCGACGTTGAGAGAGAAATTACAGGTTTAGCCGGCGAGATCATAGCTAGGACAAGCTTTGGTTTAAGCTAT
>JANITX010000008.1:58453262-58471434 GCA_027564395.1 Erythroxylum ulei
CCATTTGGGTTTGGTGGGAGAATGTGTGTAGGTAGGAATTTGACTTCGATGGAGTACAAGGTTGTCCTAACCTTGCTTTTATCTAAGTTCTCCTTTTCCATTTCACATGCTTATTGTCATTCTCCTTCCATTATGCTGTCCTTGAGGCCTAGTCGAGGACTGCCTCTCGTTGTCAAACCCCTTATTTAGATATATGTACCTTCTAGTCTTTTAGAAGTTGTCTTATTTTTATGTATAATCTTAATTAAGTATAATGAAATCGATTATTACTGTTATGTTTATCATGTTGTATTTAGTCGTACCGGATAATATTTGAACTAAGATGTATTATGAAATTTTAATTGAGACAAAAAATATATTAAGTAAAAACTACAAATTTCAAAATTTAAAGGGTAAATTAGAAAAATATGTTTAAATATTTTTTAATAATAATAGTCATATTTATACATAAAATACTAATTTTGATAAATTGAATTATTGAAACAAATTTTACTATAATAAGAAATTCAAATTTAAGTAGACAAGAATTAAAATGCTTATTTTACAATTTTATTAATTATATAATGTTCAAAAAAAAAAAAGTCCTATATTCCTACAACTAAAGTCATAGAACTTTTCTCTTATTTTCTTCTTGAAATTAGAAGAGTGAATTAAAGAAGAAAAAAAGAGAAAATTACAGGTTAACATTTATAGAAATTGTATATGTAGAATTATTTTATAATAAATGAATGATTAAAATGTATCTAATGTTGTATTAATCCATTCCTAATAATCAATTATATAGTTTTAAAAACATTTTTATTTTTTATTTTCATAATAAATGTAATATAATTTTAACCTCTCCATAAATGTTACTTTAATTTTCTCCATCAAACCTCTATAATTGTAAATAATGCTCTATGTGAAAATCTGGTCATACAACTATTATAATTTAATATGAGTAGAGTGTAGAGCCTACTAACAAAAATTTAACTTGGGTCTAATTATTGTCAAAATGACTAGAGCCAGCCATTTGATTAGTTAGCGCTTACTATTTATTAACTCTTGAACATTTTCATTTTTAATGAATGTGGGGATACTCTTCCATTTGTCACTTGAAATAAATGCAGCGATAATCGGACCGGGACACTGGGATTGAATATCTAGACAGATAACAGAAAAATGAAGAATCTATACTAAACTTGCTTTGATACCATATTAAAATTTTTAATATGAGTATAATGTAGAGTTCATTAATAATAATTGAATTTAGATTTGATCATTGCCAAAATGACTAGAACTAGCCATTTGGTTAATTGACCTCTACTATTTATTAACCTTTTAATATTTTCACTTTTAATGAATGTGGGATACTCTAACAACAACAATCTCAATTTTTACCTATATATTTGCAAAATTAGTTTATTTATAATGTTTAATTCATGAGGAATAAACTTAATTTTGATGAAATTAATATCTTTAAAATTTATATTTCGAATTAAATAAAAAAGAGGCAAGCTAAAGAATTTTTCTTTTTTCTTCTTTCTCTTAAAAAGTTACAATTGGATTTTAATTAAAAATTTCTAAGAAAACTCAAACTTGGGACCTTCATTTGTTGAATAATTTGACAAATTGCCCAAGTGTGCTGTCCATGAATACAACAATTCTGTACTACACTTCTTCTTCTTTTTTTCCTATAAACCATCTGCTCCAGTATCTCCTAGCTTCTGAGATGAGAAGCTTCAATTCTGTATGCTAAGTCTATATCTTGTATTGGATCGTCTATGTTGAAACCTGCAACTTTCGATCTGTTATCGATGAAGAAACAGAATTATACTCGAGACAAAAGTACAATTTCTTCCGAGGAAATTTCACGTACCTAAACTGCCGGTGCGAGGTTATGACAAGAAGTGTCACAAGGGTACGGACAGTCGACATGTTTGCTTATAGTTCTACTGAAGTACCAATCTCCAACTGCTTCTGCAATGGTCTGCAATGTTGAATGTTGAATATAAGCCTTGACGTCTCATAGGGTTGTTGTATCTGCGGATTAGCGACTGGCAGAATTTAACAACCATACCTTGTTGTGTATTCTTGGTGAGTCAACACCAAACCAAATGTCCTGTGACTCGCTCTGGCAATGAGCGAAACAAGAGTTTATGAACATTCCCCCTCTTGTTGAATACCTGAAGAATGAGATCATAGCTCCTAACATGTCACGCCTGAACCCTGGGAAAAGAACTTGTAGAACATCAAAATCTGAAAGTATTTAGTTCGTACAACTCCAAGCTGATGCAAATACAGACCTTGAAGTATGTCTAGTTGAGTTGAACTACAGTTCGCTGGATCAAGTTTGCAATGTTTCCAATGACCGAGAAGGTCTGAAGAAGGTGGCACCAAGACATGGTTGATCTGATGAAAAAAAAATTTGATGTTCCTGTCAGCTTGGAATCTACTGCTAGAGTTTAGTCCAAGTCACTCTAAGAACAAGAAACAAACTTACTTGGTATACATCATAAGCTGAATTCAAGATGAAGAATGGTGTTGTAATGTACTGTAAGGAGTGTTGTGGAAAGATACACTACAGAAGAGGGACACAAACGTCATAACTATGAAGAATAGAGTTGACATTGTGCCCCGAACTGGGTACGAAGTCAATGAGTAAAACACAACTCAATCTGACCCGAAACCCAAAAAGCAGAAAAAAAAATCCGAACAGAAGGACAAGAAGTGAAGAAGACAGGATAGGTTTGAAGAACAATGTACCAATTTTGGATTGACAAGCTGATTGGTGCACTCTACATTTAGATTCTTTTCAACTCCCTGCAACACAACAAGTTTCCAATTTCAGACCTTAAAATATAGTTTTATAATCTGATGAACAGCCAGGTGAATCAGAGGAAGAGTAAGTACCTGGAGAGAAACAAGGTTTTCAAAGAAGGATCTCATAGTGTAATTGGAGTTTATGTCTCTTCTGCAAGAAAAAATAGAAGAAAAATCTTTTAATTTGTAAAATTAAAGCATTCAATTACCGTAATTTTGGAACGAAAAGTCAGATCTTACATATCCATGAAAAATCCTGCATCACTTAAGCATTTTACACTTGCATCCCCCGGTAACATCCTGGTGAACCCTTCACAATGAATGAAGGCAGATAGACCCCCAGCAGAGCAACCTGAAAGCAAAGCCTGGGAAGAAGCAGAAACCAGATGACGAGTCAGGACTGGAGCCAAGTTACAGGCTTGTACATGAAAGGCTTTTACAATCTCTCCACTAATAAGGGAAAAGACTGCATATATACTGAACCTCTCCAATCTCACATATCGGCGAAACTTTCATTAAATTATAGTTATTATTTACATGGGAGGTTTAGTATACCTTCACCTTTAGGTTCAAGTTCAATTCTGATAGATCGGGTTAGTTTAAGCCAATTGGACATTGTTTGGTCTGAACCTCATTGGGTTTTCTCGAGTCAGAGGCAGTTGGATCTAGTCGGAACCATTATCATCCTTGTAACAACTAAAGAACATTGTTTTGGACAGGAACTTTTGGACTCCCTTTGCCTAATTCTAAGGGTTCTGAGGAACTATGGCAAAGCAGCTTTTTACCTTATGTGCCTGTCCCAAACCTTTTGGAAGCAAATCATTAACAATGGTTTCCCAGATCCTTTGTCCTCTGAAATAAAGCACTGAGCTCTGTTTCACATAAGCACAGATTGAATGTGTTATATATTACAAAACCTTTAACAATCACATGAAAGTTTCCAAGTGAAACAGCTAACCCCATTATCGAACTTAGAGTCGCCAGCAAAAGAAGCTCCATCACAGTATCTAAGCTTCACACGGTTCCAGTTGTAAAAATCTGGTTCATTGTCAATGATCCCATTAGTCAGTGACAAGACAATGATCTATTCTATACTAAATGATTCAGAACAGGTGAATTCTGGTTCAACACACATTTGAATAATACAAATAGATTGTTTCTTAGTTAAAAGTTGGAATAGATTTGACTTGCCATCCATGTGAGACCACTGGAAGAACAATTGCCGACAGAACACATGCCAGTTTCTCTGATAATTCCAGATCACAGTTGGAAAAATTTTGAAGGGCCCAGAGAGAAACTAGACTAGATCTAAATGAGTCTATATACAACAAAGAAAGACCATAAGTTATATAAAAGTCACTTAAATCTTATGTCTACTTCTTGTATAGAATTACTCCACGCGTGAATTTTTATGAAAGAGCAGACAGGACATAGCTAGAAAGGCTGGAATACCAGAAAGAAGCCAAAAAGTACCTAAGCAATAGCTGTACTGATAAAGTAGTGATTACCGGAGACAACCATTAAGCACGTGAAGTAGACAACTGAGGATGTAAAGGAACGTGAACATGTCCTTACGATTCAACCACTTCCCGGGATGACCACTTTTGTTATACGACTAAGATTGTACAAGGTTTCATGAAACACTAGTTCTGTATTAATACTATTTTCTTAAGTTATGGTTGAATTGTCCAAGGTACATATTCCTAGGCTGCCCGATGGCTGGAATCTTGTGAGATTACCTAGTTCGATTTGAGGTTTTATTAAAGAAAAATAGAAGAATCTTCATCAGAATATTAAGATTAGAATTAGATTAGGCTAGAGCAGATTCAAAATTAAATGTCTTAGTTTTCTTAACTTTAAAAACTAAAATGATGTCGTTCTGAAAATTAAAATAAAATGACGTCATTTTAGCTTAGGCGTTCCGGCCGAGTCTAACCTAACTCAAATTTTAACAACGATATCGTTTTGAAAACTTAAATTAAAATATTATTATTTTGGTATAGGTGTTTGGTCTAAATTTCAAGTCGATCTGAGACTCGAGTTTGGTCTTACGCCTAATTAACTCAATTCGATTTAGACTAATTTGTCATTATTATTGGAAATTGTAGAGAAATAAAGTAAATATGGGACCTGGATTAAGAGAAGCATTGTTGCTTAGGATTCCTGAGAACACCTCCAGCTTGTTCATGTAAAGTGTAGATCCTCTTCTGGTCTGTGCTCTCTCAAGGCATGATGAGATATCATTACACCACCCTCCTCCCTGTTCAACCAAGATCATACTTGTTAATATGTTTTTTTTTTAATTCTTAACATTCTTTAGTCCCGAACTCTTTTTGGATTGCACTTAAATTCGCAACGACTGACTCGACCTTATTGAAATTATTCTAAATTGATTCAATCAAAATATTAAAACAACTCAATCTAGGCTTGAATTGAAAAGTGAAATTTCTAAGATCCAAGTTTTAGTTCCCTCGTTACGTACTATCCCTAATTTCACCAACTTATTAACTCTATCAACACCTAAATAAAGACCATTAGCTTGGCATATACATCTGACTTTTGAATTGAATTTAAGTGTGAAAGGATCGACTCGAAATTGATTAAATCAAAATATTAAAATAACATTATTTAGATCTAAAGTTTGATCAAATAGTTAATCCAGACTGGAGTTGAACATTAAAAGTTCTATAATTCGGGTTCTGATCCACCATTAACATCCCTAATTTCACCAACTTACTAACTCTATGGCCACCTAAATAAAAACCATTAGCTTGGCTTCAAAGTCTGGTATATAGACCTGAATTATTAGTCCTGGGGACCATGGCTTGACCTTCACGTACACTCTTCTGGCTCTAGCGTCACGCACCAGCCAGCCATCACTTGATGGGTAATTGAGTGGGTGCCAAACGTGACATAAGAGTTATAAATGAAGTAAACTTCACATTTTAAAATATATATTATCCTCAAAATATAAGAATATATAAAAAAAGGTTATGAAGGGTCATAATCAATCCAGCAATGCATAGCCGTCCCGAAGGTGAATCAAAATCCAACCCTATCACATTTCCTTTTCTAGTATAATAAAAATATGACAATGAAACATTTGTCAATTCTATTTATTAAATGTTTCATTAAATCTATTAAAAAGTCTTGAGTTTTAAATACAATTATGTCACTCTTTTTAATTAAAAATAAAAGAACTAAAAATTATATTTATTTTTTAAAATATCTCTACTATTATAAACTAGTCAAATATTTATTAAATTGTTGTTAACTTATCATCATATATGACCGATTATCATTATATGCAGTTCTATCGGATATAAGTTAGATTATTTAGTGGCCCATATTACTTATAAATTTGAGTCCAATAAAAACGACTTAAGATAACAGTTATTAGGTATTAAGGAGTTTGGTCTCAAATGAATTCAAGACTATTTCCCTCTTTACCTTATCTTCTTTAATTAGTTTCCACAATAGTTCAGAAATCTCTCTTTATGGTTTTCTAAAACATACGAACAACTAATCAACATATTTTTTGTTGCATTTTATTTTAAAAGAGAGAGATAAAAGGTCTTGGACTCATTTGAGACTAACTATTTAATATCCAATAACTATTATTTTAAGCTAAAGGGCCTAAGATAACGGTTATTGTGTAAATGAGATCCGAGACTCTGCTCTGATACTAATTAAAAGACATTTATAAATCAACCTATTAAGTCATACCTCATATCATAGGTTCGGATTGGCTTAATAGATAGATCTATGAATGTCTTTCAGAATAACTTCTTTGTCTATAAGGAGTAAGATTATGTATTATTAAATTTCTTCTGATCTCACATTTTAACGGAATTTTCAATGAATATTGTTGATGTTGCATATTGAATATTATGTACATAATAAAATTTTGTATAATAATTTTTTATGACCACTCTAATATTGTATTAATAATGATTAATAAAATAAAGCTCAACTTTTTTAAAATTTTGAATATTATAAAATTATATTTAAATAAGAAAATATTTTAAAATAAACAAAATATTAATAATATGTATTTTATTTACTAAAATATGTTTTAAAAATAAAAGAGAAAGTATAGTCAATCTTTTATTTAACTTTTCTTATTTCATTTGTCATATTTTAAAAATATCACTTATATCTCTATAACATTATTTAATCACATTTTATTAATTTATTTGTTAAAAAATAATATAATATAACATTTGAAATTTTTAAATATTAATAAAATAATATTTTATAATTAGAAATTAATAAAAAATTATATGATATTTAAATCATTCTTAAAAAATATAAATAATAATTTTAAAATTAAAAAAAAAAAAAAAGGAAAACTCCTCTCCCGTTAAGTGTTTATTTACTTTTTCCCGGCAACTTTTCTACTGTTAAGAACTTAAGATTCAGGGTCGAAATTATGACTAAGACTTTTGACCAATGGCCCGCCACAAACCGTATGAGAAGAAACAAAGTGCACAAAAGCTTCCAAAAGTTGGCAGAAGTACCGTCGTCTTCTTCAAGCCACCACCGAGAAATCCAGACACGGCAGCTTCCGATTGGTGGCTTTTCGCTAAAACAATCCATTCTCTTCTTTGTTCTTTTCCATATATATCTTTATCTTTATCTCTTTTTTTTTTCCCCCTTTCTTCAACAGAAAATATAAGGTAAACCAACCAAACTTACCTCAAACTGCAAAATCCAGTTGCGTGCTCCAGCTCCGAACCCTCTGTTCATATGGTATGCCGGTAAACTCCCGTCGAGACAATCTAAGATTAGTATTAGTAGATTATATTTAGACCCCATTCGTGTAAATGATCAAATAACAAAGTATACAAGTATAGATTACGTGTTTAATGGCAGTGTAGAGCAACTTACAGGCGCCACGAGCTGAGGCGTCGTGAACCAGAGTCATGGGCACCAGATGCCGGCCATATTCATCGCCGGAGCACAGAGATGCGAGGTTTCGCAGAGCCAATAAGACGAGCAATACAGCTATTGCTATGTTCATCTTCTGGGCTAAAGAAATAAGTGTATAGTGGAACAAATCTGCAAAAAAGAGAAACCGAGTCATTCGAGAATCTGTCAATGACGATTTTCAATGCATTCCTGGGAAAACCCAGAAGCAGAATCGGGAACAAGCAAAGAGCTTGATCAAGAAGAAGGGATGATAAAGATTGAATAAAGAAGAAAATAATGTTATGAACTCAGTTACTTACTCCAACAGAAAGGTAGCAAAAAGTTTAGAGAGACTTGAGGTATAAAATCGATGAAGAAGACTAATTTATAACTACGGAATGCCCAACTGGGATTGTTTCAGAACTTGAATTCTGGTTCTCTCAGATCTTTCCCGTAAAACTCAGGAGTCATATCAGAAAGCCAAAAGAATGGTAACAAGAAGATAAGGACATGGAACAAATGCGGAAAACAGCCGAGAATGAAAGGCTTTTAAGTTCTAATTTAGTAAGGAATTGAAAAATGGAAACTTAAGAATCAAAACTGGAGTCTTGATATGGGATGGAACCCAATGGCTGGATTAGGCACAGAAGTCCAAAAGCATGATAGCCAGCAATCTATTTGTTAAACTAGACATGAAGTAAGGGACCCACTAACTAACATGTGATGAGATGATGACTATTTTCTTGTGATGAATCTGAGAGTTGGTGATGAGACAGAAGCAAGGTCGTTAGTTAGGCTCTTGGTCAGTTTTCTTGACGAGGAAAGGTTACAGATTGTGGGTCTCTTAGGTTGAAATTATAGCTCGCAGTGTGATGTTTGATGGGTGCGTGACCAACGGAATTTTTATGGATTTCCCTAAAGAAAAAATGCCGTCTTGATGACGAATAATGATTACAAAATAGGATAATTGGACCGATTCAATATATTCAAGTTTACTCATATTTGAATTAAAAATTTTAAATTAATATTTTTTTTCACTCACCAGATATTCTGGATGGGCTCAAACTGTCGGTAACACCTTTAAGTCATTACCAGACCTAAATTATTCGTCGCATGTTATTTAACATTACTGCATACACAAGCAAGAGTCAAATTCTTAACTTTGCTTAAGCGAAGACGAACCCCTTACGGCAATTGTAAATTTAAATTAATGTTGATTCAAAATCAGTTTCTTGCCTCAATTTAGACTCAAATTTAATTTAATCATAAATTTAATAAAAATTTTATGTTCGGGTATATCTATTATCAATCGTACGAATAACTCTATGTTTCTAAGAAATATGAATATTCACTACTTTTTAGTTTAGTGTTCAGATGTTAATTGAGCCCTAACCTAACTTGACCCAGACTGAAGTAAACAGGTTAAGCCTGAGTTTTTTTTTATAAAAAGTCAGTCCAATCATTAAACAAAATGAAGTCATTTTATAATTTTTTTTAGAAAATTTGAGCCTGGGCTTGGGTCTCACAACAAGGATTGACTTTAAACCCAGTTTGATCCATTGTCATCCTTAACTTAGTCTTACGACTTTATTAAAAAAACTGATAAAATTATAATTTAAATTATTTGACAATATTTAAATTTAATGTTAAGGAGTTGCTTAGCTGTAAATATGTTGAACTTGAACATTGGTGTTAAAATTGAATGAAATTAGTAAAGTTGGATGATTTAGTACTAATGAATGCCAAAGATCTAACTCATTCTCAAGCTTTAGTTACATAGAGCAATTCTATGTCCAATAAAAGACCATATCTATATAACTCTTTTTTTTTAACTACCCCAAAGTCAAATAACAAATAACTAATATTTTAAAAATCAGAGTTAAACTCTTAAGAAAATAAATTTAAATTTTAAAAAAATTAATCAATATTAGACCATTATAAAATCGATTAAAAATTAAATTAAAATGAATAATTTAAAATATGATTAAAAGAAATTACCTCAAATCATAAAAAAGATTAATTAAAAAAGAGATTACTAATTAAATAAAAAATCTAAATAAACATTAATAATATTTATTTAAAATTTTGAGTTAGGTCCTGTATGGTGAATAATTAACGTTTTTAAAAAATAAACTATTAAGATAAAATATTTAAAGTTCAATAACGATTAAATATTAAATAAAACTTAAAGAATTTAAAATTTCATTAAATGATTGTTCAAAGAATTTAAATTTTACTTTAAAAATTATTTAATTAATTTTAATTTATAAAAATCAATTAATTTACAAAAATTGACTAACTAATCAATAATCTACTATCTTTTAACAATAATAATTATTAAAATACATTAAATTAAAAATTAATTAATTTAAAATTTTTACAATTATACCAAACTAATTTATTCAATTTTTAAAATAAAAAATAATTAATCTTTCATTTAGTCGTTTTATAAGAATCACGACTAATTATAAACATTGTAATTAGAATTAGCAATAAATAAGAGCAAATTACGTTCAGATCCCATAAAGCCCAAACTTGAACCCGAAAAATTTTTCAAGCATGAGCCCAAACTCAAAATACTCAACCGACCCAACCCAAGCCGAACCCTAGCAGACTGAATATTTAACTTTGGGCTTTTGCCCATCCCTAATTAGTAATGAATGGTGAAGCATTGACTTGCTACATTTACACAAATCAGGCCGAAAGCAAATATATAATTTTGCCGCATTCAGCGTTTTTTTGGGGACAAGATGCATATAATATCTCAGCATAAGGTTTGGGGGAACTTACAAAAGCATCATCTGATCCAATTAATACAAAATGAAGTTCAGATAAGAAAGATTTAGTCTTTCAAAAAGAGAAAACAACCAACTCTGACAACAACTAGTTTCTAACTGCAAAATGAAGATTTTCACTTCTTTTTCTCAGCTCCTCCACCAGCTCTGCAAAGAACGTTATGACAGCAAAGTAAGAAATTTGTTTGATAACTCCTAACCATTTTTAATGCAGTAAAAGATGCTTGGAGTTCATGTATGTTCGAAATAAAATGAAACAAGATAATAAATCTAGGGCAGTATGATATCTTAGAAGTTTACCTCATCTTTCTAAGAACACTGGACATCTCCTCTCTCTTCTTCTTTGCCCTCTTGTGTGTGCCCAGCTTTCTTTTAGCTACCTTCAAAGCACGCTTATCCTTACCAACTTTCAAAAGCTCAGTAATCCTCTTCTCATATGGAGCAAAACCAGCAACTTCCCGGATCAAGGACCTCACAAAGTGCACTCTTTTGCTGGTTTTCTGCAAAACAAATGGAGAAGATAAACCAAATTAGTGAACACACCAAAATCTTGACACAAGAGGAATGGACAACAAAACTGCAATCCAGAATAATTAGTCAAAAGAAGAGATGATAGCTTCTTCGAACTTCTCATACAGAAATCCAAATAATTCTATTAGTTCTTCATATCATCTATGTATTTAAACATTACAATCATTAGATCAAATGACACAATCATAATATGAGAAATGGGAGTTTGATTGACTTACTCCCTTGCGATCAGACGGCCTTGGTGGCAATTCTCTCTTGGTCACAATGTGACCCTTGTTTAGCCCCACAAAAAGACCGCTATTAGGCTGTTTCGGCGCCATTGCCTGCACCAATAAGATTCAAATGTTCAGTGTATAAACCTAAAGCATGACATCAAACAAACACATAATGGATAAAGATTAGATTTTCTTAACATTCAATGCATTAACTACCCAAACACTTGCAAAACCTCAATCGAAACCCTAAAAAATTAATGGGTTCTCAAATAATATTCCATAAATCAGATCATGGTATCAAATTTTACGGAAGAACAAAGCACACAAACAGGAACTGCAAGCAGCTCATACTACTAATTTCGGTATAAACTTCTCCGATACAACCACTACCAAGCGATTAAATACTTACAGAGATCATTTCATAGCATAAACTCTCGCTCACATTAACCTACTAATGCTACAAGCACTATCTTGGGACCAATTTTCGATTATGTGAAAACGGAAAGAAGCTAGCAACAGAAAGTATGGATTTTTCCAAATCATCTTCTCAGTAATCAACCAGAAAACCTAATAATGTTTTGAGATTGTTAGAGAGAACGTACCTCCCGATTGTCGAAGCAGTGAACAAGCGAGGCGGGCGATTGAAGAATTAGGGTTTTGCGAGTTGTTGCTCCTTTTATACACTACTGTTGGAAACAAATACTCCTCACTTATTATATTTAAATTATTATAATCACTTTAATATTTTTACCAATTATTATTTTTTACTAAATATGGTAAATATTACATACTAACATGTATATATTGCTATCTTTAATTTAAATATTGTATAAATAAATAAAATAGTTTTAAAAATCGAATCAAAAGTTATATAGGTAAGATAAAAGACTAAAAATTAAAAAAAATAACAAGTATTAAATTGTTATAAAATTGGATAAAATAAAATAATTTAAAATATAATTGAAAAAAATTGTCTTTAACAATTCAAAGTTTAATTAAAAAAAGAGATTGTTATATACAAAATAATTATTTTATTTTAATTTTTAAAAATTAATTAATTTACTAAAATTCAGTGATTAATTGATATATTTTAATTTTAAAATGTCAATTAATTTATTAAAAATGACTAATTAATTGATATATCTTAATTAATTTTTAAAAATTTACTGATTAATTAATAGATCGATTAATTTTTAATAACAAAGATTATTAAGTAAATTGACCCGAACAATTAAAAATTAAAATCAACAATTAACCAATTCAAAATTTTTATTATTAAATTGATTGAAATGATTTAACTTTCTAACTATTGAAAAATAGTATAAATAAATGTTAATTATACAATTAGATTTACTAAACTAAATGGGCCTATCTAGCCCAGTCCAAAGGTTTTGGAAAGAAATGACACCCATTCCATCATCTAATTTTAAATAATATATTATTGTTAAATTCTCTTTAAAATGATTGATTAAATTTAATTAAATACTAAATATTGTCATTTTTATTTTTGCAATATCTTATTGAAAAGTAGTAATGAATGGAGCCCTTTTACAGTTAAATCACTATTATTTAATATGACAATTTTTTTAACTTATAAATAGTTTAAAGTTTCGAATATAATTAAATTTTGAACTATTTATTTAATAAAATAATATTATTTATATCAACCCGTGACTAAATAATAAATTTTGATTAAAATAATATTTTTAACCTTGACTTAAATTTTATTTTAAATCAAAATAAGATTTATCCATCAATTTAGAATAAAACTAAATTTAAAATGTTTTGTATTTTATGTTTATTAATGATCACCATTCCAATTTTGTTTTATATTTTTGGTTTCCATCTTAACAACCAATATGTATTAAATAAATTATGCATTAATTAAATACTCATTATATCCAAAAATGTTTTTTATTACTTGGAGGCCATTGCTCATCATATGTTGCGCTTGTTTGAGAAATGTCTCTCAACTATTTTTTAACGAATTGAGAGGTATTTGGTTGTTAAATTGTTGGCCCCCAAAATTTTCTTGATGAATTAAGCATGATTTAAATGAATTATGAGGTTTGATGGATTAATTTTTGGAGCTCATTATTATTGTTAAGGTTAGTAGGATTTTTATGACATAGGTTAATTGAAGTTAAGTGTAAATGTTGTATGAATGAGAAAGCATGATGAGCATCCTTATGTATTTTGTTCTAAGCTTTGATATGTATGATGTTATGTTAGCAAAGTTTGTTCAATCTCCTTGAAATTGTAGTGACATGAAGGATTGAGGCTCCTTTTGTGTTTGAGTATGTTTAGCTTGTTATTAGGTTTGAATGCATGTGATTGTTGATTCTTGGATGACGGATTTATGATTTTGGAACTCTCGTCGCGACGAGGCTAGTGGTCGCCGCGGCGAACTTCCATTGGTTCGCCGCGACGTACCAATGTGACGTCGCAACGAGTGCCCCATTTTGTGACTTCGCCGCAGCGAGGAAGGGCATTTTGGGCAAGACACTTAAGGATATAAGACATAAGGCTTAAGTGAAGGGCAAAGTAGACCTTTCATATTCATTAAGAGGATAAATTAGAAGAAGAAAAGAAAAAGAAGGGAGAGAAGAAGAGAAGCATCGTGGAAGAGAGGAGAAGAAGAGGAAAAGCTAGAGTTTGGGAAATCTTGAAGATCTTGAAGAGTTTGAGGCTTCAGCAAGTAAGTTATGCTCTAAATATCATGGATTTGGTTGAAATATAGCTTAACATGTGTGGGAAATGGTTGAGTAAGGGTTTACGTAAATGTTGTAATCTTTAGGGTTTTGATCAAAGATGGATTTTGATGTTTTGTTAATGATTTTGGGTTAGAATGAGTTTAGAAATGAAGTATAAGAGGTGTTTTAGGGTTGTTATGGGTTAAAATTGAAAGAGGGGAAGTGTAGAAGTGAAAAATACGAAGAAAAGGGGTTTTCGGGTGGAAATTAGGGTTTCACGTCACGACGTGCCATGCACACGTCGCGACGTGCAACAATTTGCTCGCCGCGGCGTGCTCGCGGCGAGACACCCTTTTTTCAGCACTGACAGCCTTCGGTATTTTAGGCATAACTTTTTCTGTAGATGTTAGATTGAGGTGATTTTTGTTTCTCTGTAAACTAGAGACATAGGGCTACAAGTGTTGTGAAGAAATGAAGTTGAAATTAAGTTTCTAAAAATCTAGAATTTTGAATGGAAGTTGAGTATAGATTATTGTGTCAGCTTAAGGATAGCTCCAACATGTTTGGGGTATAACTCCCACATTTTTGAACCAATTTGAATGATTTTTTGGAGTCATTAGAAACTTAAGACATTGGGGAACAATGTTCTAGAAGAAAGTTTTATCAGATTTTGTCATTTACTTGATCATGAATTGGAATTCCTATTGAATGGGGATTGTTTTCATTGTTAAAGGATATCAAGGAAGGCAAGAGGAGCAAGTATGAGGAACCATTGGACAAGTCTTTAGGCATGGAATTCAAGGTGGGTTTCATGTTTATAATAGAATGAATGAGCCATAAATGTTTCCTTTTAAAGCAAGAGCAGAAAATGATTTCAAATTGCTTCATAATTGTTGCATTATTGCTTTAAATGATTTGAGAAATTGCTATATGCTTGATATGTGAATTTGGTTGATGAAATGTGAGATATTTCATGCTCATGAACAATTGTGTTTTTGAAATATGCCCTTGTGGCAAAATGTCAAGAAAAATCATGTTTTCAAGTATATGAAAAAAAAGCAAGTTTACAAGAAAGTGCCTTTTTGGGCAACAAGTTTACAAGCTTTTGAAATCTATGTGTTATGTGGGTTTGTGGTAGTCCCTCAAGAACCGTCACGTGCACGTTGACCCAAGTATAGGCTTCTCCCGCCTGCCCGCTAGTGGCATGGAGCTCCCTCAGGGACTCCCTCAAGAATTTACGGCTACACATAACCATTATATGGGAATGTGTAGTGCGTCATGAATCCGGACTTACCCAAACCATTCTGATGTGCTTATGTGTTCATGACAAGATTGGTGCATACATGATTTGTGCTTTTGTGAATTATTTGACAAATTGAGAATTTCATGAAACAAGGTTTTATGATTTTCAAATGTGAAATTACTATGATTTCGAAAATGTACCAAGGCAATGAGTTTTGAAAATGGTTTTTGCTTGTTTATCGATTATAAACCTGTTACTCACGAGCTTCCAAGCTCACCCCCTTTCTTCCCCTATTCAGGCAATGAGGAAGAGATCAAGTTATCAAGAGTCTCAGGATGTTTCTACAAAATTTGCATATTTTGGAATTTTAGTCATCTTTGTAAAATACGAGGATTAGTTACTTTTCAAGGAGTATTAGTTCATGTAACTTTTGTATTTTTGAGATTTTGGGTTATTGTTGTATGGTGGCTTGGAATGCCATAAGAGCTTGTAAAACTCTATTCTTTTGATGTTAATGAATTATTAATTATGTATGGATGACGATGATATAAATATGAATTTGTATGAATGGTATGAGTGGAGTTGACGGTCGTTGATTATAAATTGTTGCGATTTATTAATAAGTGAATTATGGAAAAGAAAGTTATTGAAAAATCATATGAATTGAGGTTTGAGTGTGGGATGACTTCCAAGTGGAAGTTGAATTACTTTGATTAATGTCGTAACGATTTTTCTAAAGTATGCGAATTGTTGATGATTGGAGTGAAAGATATGATTTGTTTCTGGTAAGTAAGCAATATTACGCCCACGTTTTAGGGTTTTCTTTTAAGAGGTTGGATTCCTGAAACGGGATCCAACAAAGACGGAAGCAAAACTAAGAGAGAAGAAACTAAGAAGCAAAAGTGAGACGAAAGCAAAAGTAAGACGGAAGAAAAACTAAGACGGAAGAAACTAAGACGGAAGCAGAAACTAAGACAGAAGAAACTAAGACGGAAGGAAAGTAAGACGGAAGTAAAAGTAAGACAGAAGCAAAACTAAGACGGGAGCAAAACTAAGACGGGAGAAACTAAGATGGAAGAAAAAGTGAGACGGAAATAAAAGTAAGACGGAAGCAGAAACTAAGACGGAAGAAACTAAGACGAAAGGAAAGTAAGATGGAAGTAAAACTAAGACGGAAGCGATACGAAGATGAAGACCCGATATTACGTCAGACGGTTAATCAGTCTGAGTTAGTTACAGAACTCAACTGAATAACAATTTCTACAAGAATTAAGAACCAAGAAGAAAGAAGTAGTTATCAAGAAGCAGTTGAAGACGAAGGCCATAAATACAAGTCAGAGTCAAAGACTGAAAAAGTTAACAATTTGAGTTAGTGATTTGAGATAGTGATCTTAAGTTTTTGAACTTTAGCAAACACTATATTTGTTGTGCGAAACACTAGAGCTATCATTACTGTAACAAAGCTCGCAATATCTTTCTTATAAGAAAGAAGAAAAGCTGAAAGCCTGAAGAGGATAAGTGAGTGAAAACAATACTTGGTGTAAGAGACCTGAAGAGGCTCTATAGAAAAAGAATACTTGTACCGTTTAAGAAGAATAGTGAAATCTCAAAAGGATTCTAAGGACTGGACGTAGCCCACGGTTTGGGGTGAACCAGGATACTCTCTACTCTAATTTTTATTGTTTATATACAAGTATATAGAAATTATCTGTGATTTAATATTGAAGCTATTCTCGTATAAAAGTTGTGATATTCATTTAATAGCTTTGAAACAATTAGTTTTCAAAGAAATATCGAAGGGGATTATATTCACAAAAAAGGATACACAATTCAAACCCCCCCTCCCCCTTCTTAGTCATTTTGTATGTTGTCTATACTAACGCGTGATTTACTTCAATTGGTATGAGAGCAAGGTTTCCAATAACCACCGTTACAAAGTGAGGATAAAGATCCATGGTAGAATCACACGTTTTTATAGCTGAAGACGCCTCCATTACAAGACCTCCTACATTCAATGGTGAAGATTACCATTACTATAAAGACAGGATGCAGCTCTTCATTAAATCCACACACGTCAACCTTTGGGACATTATTCAGAATAGACTGTATACACCGATGGATGATGAAGGAAATGCCATTCCACATACCAGATGGTTAGCCGATCAAAAGGCAAGATTCCAACTTAATTCGAAGGCCAAGTTCTTTCTGAGTTGTGCCTTAAGCAGAAGTGAATACGATAAAGTTCATGGATGCGACACTGCGAAAGAGATGTGGGATACTCTATCCATCGCATATGAAGGCACCAACTAGGTGAAAGAGTCCAAGATAAGCATTCTTGTACACCAGTATGAGCTGTTCAAAATGAAGGAAGATGAGTCTATTGATCAGATGTTTGGACAATTTCAAACTATCGTTAATGGACTTAAAGCTCTTGAGGGAATCTATGATAATCAAAATCATGTTCGGAAGATTTTTAGAAGCCTGCTAAAAAGATGGAGACCGAAGGTCACCGCGGTACCAGAAGCTAAATACGTGAGTGTATTAAAGCTTGATGAATTGCTTGGTTCCTTAGAGATATATGAAGTGGAGCTTGATGCAGAAGATAAACCTAGATAGGATAAATCTATAGCAATAAAGGCTGGACAAAAGAATCACAAGATTCAGAGAAAGAGAAGTTCATCGTCAAAAGCGTTAAAGATCGAAGAAATCAAGAATGACGACACTAGTGAATCTGAGCAAGATTTAAGCGAAGATGATGAAGAATTATCTTTTATCTCAAGGAAGATCAGACAGATGTGGAAGAAGAAAGCTAAGGGAAATAAGGAGTTTTCTTTTAAGAAGAATAGCAAAGATGAAGGCAAGAACGAGAAAACATCTGTCATTTGCTACAAATGCAACAAACCTGGACACTACAAGTCTGAATGTCCATTGTTGAGAAGAAAACCAAAGAAAAATAAAGAAAATAAGAAGAGCATGATGGCA
>JANITX010000008.1:58478744-58494757 GCA_027564395.1 Erythroxylum ulei
CAATTTAACTATGCCAAATGTCGTCAATTTATCCTACCACTTAGCATTTATCTTAGTCCAAATGTACCCCAAATTTTTGAAATTTTCTAACATTCACCAAAATTTCCGAAACAACAAGTAGCAACACCAAAACATTTTTTAACACATTTAAACCACAATTCTCAATATAATCACATTTATAATTGAGTTATACCCGAAAAAATTTCAATGAATGCATGTATAATTATTTATATATTTCAAAATTCATATGCACATATCAACGAATATTCAATTATGGAAAGCAAATAATGTACTAGAATTCCTTAATTTTCTAACCCCTAACATAGGGTGTTACAACCATCATTATGAGAAAATCCATAGATACATAAGTAATATTCCATCCAGAATTCTCATAGTTAGGTCAGTTCTGTGGCTTCTTCTCTAATAATCACCCACGCATTAGTTTAAGTATTTCCATGCTTTAATTTATGAGATCAATTACTTTCTTCATAAGAAAGAAACATAATGTGTAATTTTACTGTTTCAATAATATCCTATCTTAATGCAACTGCAACTAGGAACATTTAGGAACAATACGTAATGTAAATTGAATCTCATAATTATGATCTCATCATAATTTCAATTACATAGTAATTATTCCAAGATTTTATCTTTAATATTAAAATATCAAATGTAATTAACTTAATACATAAAGATAAAGAATGGCTTTTCCTTAAGTAAACAATAATGTCATACATAAAATTGCATCGAAATGATTGCTTCCAAGGGCATAAACTGACAATGAAACCATACCATTAATGATTAACTGTCAAATTGAGAAAGTGAGTAAGTTGACCCGTTGAGGCGTTGGCATTAAACCTATCGCTCTAAGATCTAGGCTCTTTTACATGCTTTTTCAAGTCCCTCTCCACTCTTCTTGTACTTCCCCAATTCTATGGCTATCTCCAAGGGTGCAAATTCCTCCTTTATGGCCACTCTGTTACCCAATTAAGAGGCTTTCATAGGTACAGCATGAGTTTCCTTACTTCGACTTTTCATCTTCTCCTCTTGTGCTTTTAGATCACTTAATGAAGCAGTTGCCATGGGGTTGTACCCCTAAAATTGCAAATCTATATCTCCAATAATGAGGACACATATTTGTTCTTTAGTCACAAATCTATCATAGATCTGCTTACATGAATGGAGAATCCTCTCGCTAGTTCCCCTACTGTAGTCTCATTCACTCGCTCTTACCATTGAATATAGGATATGTACAAATCAAGTGGAGACAAGACTCCCAACCCTGCCATAAGCCCATCGAAGGCAACTCATGGAATAGAAGGGTCTAGCACTCATGTTCCAGTATGAAATAATAGGTAAGATCGTAAACTTGAGATGCCCATTTATGACAGTGAGGATGACCCTACTCATGGTCTAGAACTTATATTCTAGTATGCCATAACAAGTATGATCATAAACTAGAGATACCCACTTATGATGATGAGGATGACCCATCCTCACAGGTTTTCAAGTAGAAAGAAACTTTGTAATGAACAAATTAGGTGAAACAAAAAAGTTGGAAGTAGCAGGGGTATGCCTTCGGGGTGCCTCTTTGGATTGGTTACAATGGGAGGAGAATTAATGACCTATACCAACATGGGATAAGTTTAAAATCCAACTTCTGAGAAGGTACTTACCAAAATGCAATGGGACCTATTAGCATCATCTCTTGTCACTATGGCATACATCTTATATGGTGCAGTATTAGAGGGAGTTTAAGGTGTTAACCATTCCACCAAAACACCTAGATGATGACACATTAGTGGCAATATTTCTTAGTAGGCTTGATGAAGGTGTCAACAGGGGAATTAATGAAGATGAATTGTTTTGTGTTACTAAAGTTAATGGAGTTAGTCGAGACGATAAAATAGGGCAACGCAGTTCTGAACCTAGTTTAGGATACCATTAAATTAAAGTAAAACTAAGGATTTCTCAAAACTTGTGTTCCGCACTCATAAGGGCCAGTGCGAGTTTTTCATCATACCCTTCGACTTAACCAATACACCAGTAACATTTCAATCTATCATGAACATCATTTTCAAACTAATGTTATGAAAGGGGGTTTTAGTTTCTTTGATGAAATATTATTTACAACAACTCCACAGAAGCCAATTTTCAACAATTGAGGGAAGTACTAACCATCCTAAAAACTCATCAATTATTTGCTAATTTAAAAAAAGTTATTTATGCAGAAATAAGATTGAATATCTGGGACGTGTCATTGTTAAGGAGGGACTGATTGTTGATCCTGAAAAAGTGAAGGTAATGAAGTAATAACTGATGGCAAAAAAATTGAAAGAATTATGAAGTGCACTTAGATTAAAGTGCTACTATAGGTGATTTGTTAAAGACTATGGTCAGACAGTCACACCATTAACAGTACTATTAAAGAAGGATACATTCAAATGGAGCAAAGAAGTGGCAGCCACACAACATCTTAAAAAGGCCATGGTGCAGCCACTGACATTAGCCCTTCTTAACTTTAATGAACAATTTGTTGTCGAAACAAACACTTCAAACTCGAGACTAGGGGCAGTACTGATGCAGCTAAACTAATCCCTAGCTTTCTTCAGCCAAGCTTTAAAAGGGCATGCCCGCCTAAAGTCCATTTAGGAAATGGAGCTTATGGCTATAATATTCATAGTCCAAAAATGGCATTATCTATTAGACAGAAAATTTATGGTCAAAATTGACTAGTACAACTTGAAACTCCTACTTGATAAAAGACTCGTGATTGACTATGGTTAAGGTCAATATTTAAATTAACCACAAATGCATGACATAGTTATAGCTAACATAGGCAAATACGGGGCGATCCCATAAAGACTAGAAGTACTAATAATTACCCTTTGTTATTATCTAACCTAAGAATTGGATTTTTGGCTTTTAATTAAAAAGTAAACTAACAAATAAACTAAGATTAAGAGTAAACAATATTAAACATAGAACAAGCAAAATATGAAGAAAATTCAATATCAAGTAGTAGTGTCTAGGTGATGAATCCTTTAACTATTAACCATTTATCATGCAATTATATTATTGATTATTAGACCATGGGAATTCTTATCTTATGTTATTATCTTTCTCATGAATATAGCAACCAATCCATCAGTTCATTAACATAACTCTTTCTTGTTAAAACCCCTAGGATTGCATTATCGATTCATGAATTCTATTATTAGGTTTGACCCTAATGTAGAAGATTTATGTCAGCCTATCTCTAGGTTTACATACAACTCCTTCCAATCATGGTATATCTATTCATTTGATTTCTCAATCTAAATCATATGAAATCAAATCATGCACTAATATTCCAAATATATTAGAACAAGAATAAAATGCAAAATTGAATCATAGTAAATTAATCAATATAATTGCATTGAATAAAAGATTAAAACGAATTGTTAACACAAACTAGGGTTCATCACAATTAGACACTAAATATGTTTAGTTACTTATGGAAAATGAAATCGATAACAAACATGCAGAAGAGAAACTTGAAAACAAAGAAATCATAATTCTAAATCTTCCTTTTTCTTATAATGAATTTTGTGCAAGTTTGGATTGAATGTAGCTTCTATCGATTCTCTTGATGTTAACTTCATATTTTCATCATCCCTTGATCAAAATTATGGCATGTACATGTTGCTTACGACCCAAAAACTTATAAAAATTGAACTCCTTTCTGTTTTGGCTCCGCTCATGTCCTTTTATAATAAAAATTAGGGTTTTGTGATATATACGATCACTTACATAGGCATGTAGGAGACCATGTATAATAAAAAAAAACACCTAAATTCACGATTTTACAAGTAGAGACTTACACAGGAAATATACATGACCATGTAACTCAACACAACCAGAACCAAAATTCTTCATTCTTCACGCGTTTATATAGACTTAATCACATTACACAGTAATATAGGTCCTTAGTTACTTAAAATCTTCGTTTTATCCCATGATTACATTCGAATTATTCTCCTTTTACCCCATAAAGGAAAATATGACCTATAAACACACTTAGAGAGAATTAAGCTCCAAAAACACCATAAAACTATAAAATAACAAGCAAAACATGTTAAATATTGGCAAATAATTATAGTCAAATTAACATCTATGAAACATCTGCACACTTAAGTTTTTGCCTGTCCTTAAGCAAATCATAATGTAAATTATCATTCTTACGTCATCCATTTGTTATTAATTTCAACCTGTCCATCCATACTTTAAATCATTATATCATATTAATCAAATTGAAATACAATTAGATAAAGTTATCATAAAACTAACTTCATAAGTCAAGATCAATAATAATCATATCAATATTTTTTTGAAATGAAAAGCATAATTATTTACACCTTCACCAAGATTTCACTCAATGCACTCAAGTGTTTAGAGTGAAAAGTATATAACTCTCAAATCAATACACAGTAGAACTCTTACTACAGGCTTGCAATATTGTCATATCTCCATCACTTTTATGTAAACTAGAAACAAAAATCAAAAGGTCTTTATACAAGGTTATAATTTAGGCTTAGGTAAAGTATGATTGGGATAATATAAAGGTTGCTAAAATTAAAAGAAATTTATAATAGACAAGATTACAAGAAACTTGTTCTTTCACAAAATAGGCCCTTCATAACATGAATTCATTAGTGTTATCATTTAAACACCTTTTTTCTTTCTTTCTTTTTTATGCTCAGAACATTTTTTTATCTCATTAATCATGTACCACAGTTAAAGAAATATTATACCTTTTCAAGCAATCAAGTAATTGTAAATAACATTCAAGGTTTAAATTAATAAAAGGGCTTTAATAAAGATAAGATAAAGGTTAATAATGGAGTTTTCAATGAAAAAGGCCAAGCTTAAAATCGGTTGTTCCCAAAGGATAAAATAGGGTAGGGTAATTATCAAAGAAATAAACTTAAATAACTGTTGAATCTAATTGCCTTTATCAATTCATTGCTTCTAATTAACAAATATGATCTCGATATGTATAATAAAAGCAAGTTCTAGAATCATTCAACTATATATGATAACACACAAGAAAGAAAAAAAGAGCTTAAAAATTTTGTGAAATTTGCTCTTAAAAACTCAAGAAAAGGATTGTTAATTTTTGTAAATAATATGTAATTTCATTCAAATTTGACTATCTCAATGACTACTAAAAATATGACTTATAAAAGCAAGTTTATTATAACTATCATCCTTTTGCATAATAATTCAATCCAATAATCAATAATGCTTTCAATTATTTATGGACATATTTCAACTAATTCTAGATATCAGTTAATAAAATTTAATAACAAAGATTATAATTAACTTACAAAAATTATTAACCCCTTCTCCACACTTAAAACTATACATTACCCTTAATGTACTCAATATGAGAATATGTTAAAAGTGAGAAATTGTAGTTTGGTACTTCCCTGAGTAATAAGAATTTCTCATTTCAATAGGGGATCCATTCGATATGAGATGCATACATCGATCCATCCGATATGAGATATAGACATCTTTGCAAAATATAAATAAAAGGGATAAAAATTAAAAGAAAATAACAATAGTAATAAAGAAAATAAATATGAAAAATGTAAATAGAAATAACATAAAATTTAAAATAAAGCCTATCATAATTCATGGGTTACCTCTCATGCAGCGTTTGTTTAACGTTATTAGCTTGAGGTACCCTGCACGTTTACCATCATCCTGGGTCTATAATGAGTGACTTGCTTTTACCTATTTCACCGCATAAAGGTTTTGTAGCTTGTGAATAAGCCACGTGTTACAAGATAATCAAAAGAGCATAATTTATCAAATTAATAATTCCAATGGACTCCATTAATGCCTTTTTTGATGACAAATTGCTAATAAAATAAGGAATAACAAAACTCCTTCAATCATCGATTGGCTTTAACAGTTTGTCCTTTAGGAAGCAGGAATTGTCATACTTAAGGTGACTACCAATTATTCAGTAACAATTCCCCCAATTGGCTCCTCCTCTTGTTCTCCTTCAATCATCTTTGTCCACTCTTCTACTTTCTCTTTTTAGGAAAAGACTTCTTCCTTTTCTTCTTATTCTTCAATTATCTCTTCTTTACTACATGTAGAAGATCGAAAATTCTACTATTTCTCCTAACACAGTCATGCTTAGCTTTTCGTTCTTCACATCAATCAAGGTATTAGTAATGGCCATAAAAGACCTCCCTAGGAGTATGGTATGCTCCTTCCCTTGTTGCTTAACCTCCCCCATGTCTAAGACCGTAAAGTCTACAGGAATAATCAATCTGCCAACCTTCACCAACACATCTTCCATTATTCCTTTCGAATAATAAATTGACCTATCAGTTAATTGTAGGCACATATTGGTTGGTCTTAACTGTCCTAGATCCATTTTCTCATAAATATATTAAGGGATAAATTTTTTGCTTGCTCTAAGACCAAGCACACCCTTAACCTCATCACCATCACCCATAGATACTTGCACGATAAAATGTCCTGGATCTTTCAGTTTGGGGGTAAATGTGGCTGTAGAATTACACTTGCTACTTCCAAAACTAGCACCTTTTTATTAGGCTCAAACTTTCGTTTCTTAGTGCTTAGTGCCTCAAACAACTTGACATAAGTTAGAATGTTTGCGTTCACATCTAACAAGGGAAGAATAATATTGACCTTAGAAAGCATGCGATATAGATAGGAAAACTGCTCATCTTGTTTTGATTCCTTAATGGATATAGAATTGGTGGTTGATGAGAATCCGTCTCCTTAGGCAGTTTTTCTCCTTCATTGTCCTTGGTGTCATGATTAAGTTGCTCACCCTTTTGAATGTGACTTGAAGAGTTTCTCCCATTGCTTTTCTCATTCTGCTCATCTTCTTCTTGGGTAAGGATTTCCTTCTTTTGGTCATCAGTGTCAGGCATATCAGAAGGAAACTCAGCATGATTATCAATCACTTTACCATTTCTCATAACAGTGATCACTTAGGCTTGCTTGGGTTGACTGGGCAACCTTCCCTTTTGATTGTTATGCATTTGATCTGCAAGTTGCCCCATTTGAATCTTAATCCTCTTGACAAATGCTTCTAAGGAGTCAAATCTCTTGTTTTTGGTTTTTTGAATCTGAGTTGTGACCTGAATGAATGCATTCAGGCTTTCCTTCAAAGAAGGCTTTCTCGGTAGGTTGTCATTTGAGGATTGCCCTTGGAAAAAGTTTGACCTCTGAAAATTCTGATATTGTCATTGGGGTTGCATTGGTGGATTGTTGTTCTTCCAAAAAAAATTAAGGTGGTTTCTCTAACTAGGGTTGTAGGTGTTCGAGTATGGATCATTTTGCTTCCTTAGTTGAAAACTGTTATATGACTGAACTTGTTTGTCCCCATCTGCCAAAGGCTCGTAAGAATATGAACAAACATTAGCTCCATAAACAAAATTTCCACAGATACGACACACTTATTGATTTAGAACGTTTTAGTGTAGCCTTGTAGTTAGCATCTTTATATGCCTTGTCAACTTAGCTAACTCATAGCCAATTCTTAATTCGAGCCCACTTCATGAACTCGATCTCTTCTTCCCCTAATGCTCTTTTGTTGAGAATTAGCCCCTAACATTTCAAAGATTTCATACATTTCTTCAGTTGTCCTTTCTCCTACAGCTCCTCCTGCTGCATTGTCCACCATGTACTGACACCGCTGTGTTAACCAATCATAAAAGAATTGGTTTAGCATGTGAAGCAAAAAATGATGGTGTGGACATTGTATCAGCAAGAGCTTAAGCAGTCCCATGCCTCGTGGAATGGCTCTCCCTCCATTTGAGTGAAGGTAGCTATCTTGGTACGCAACCTAGGTGTCTTTTGATGGGAATAGAACTTTCCTTTGAATTTGTTATACACCTCTTCCTATATAGTCAAAGACTCTAAAGGAAGGGTCATCAATCATGTCTTAGCTCGATTCTTGAATGTGTATAGGAAGCATCTCATCCTAATTTGATCCTCGTTTAATCCATCCAACGGAAAGGCTTGGAGAGTGGTATAGAAATATAGAATGAAGTTTAAAGGGTCTTCATTAGGAACCCCATAGATCGATGGCATCATGTTATAATGGATGCTCCTCAATTCATAGTTCCTAGTTGTCTCTCCCAAACATATACACGAAGTGGCAGTACCAATCATCGGTCTAGCATACTCCTTCATCACTAACTGCCTTTCATCCATCTTATGGTTATTCACTTGATCCTCACACTTGGGTTCCTCGCGATTGTCTTCAGAGTCCCCTTAAGGCCTTCATCTTTGATGTATGTTATCAATAAAAGGAGTGGGTTCACTATCCAAAGATCTCCTTCCTAGAATAAACCAAGTGAATTCACTACCTAAAGTTCTCCTACGTAGCACAAACTAATTACAGAAAGCACTTAATTAATAACAAAAATTACAAAACATGTTAACAAAATAACTCAAACATGCATGCATGAACAAACACAAACAATCAAAATCACTTAGGCAAATAAAAACAATCAAAATTAATTCAAGTTCAAAACACTAAACACTTTTCTAGCAATGACGCCAAGAACTTATGCCCAAAAAGTTCTAAAAATTACCTAGACCATCTTACTCACAAGTATACGAGGTAGTTGTAGTGATTACCCAGGGTTGTCTCCCACGGAGGTGATATTGGTTAACTAAAATTAATTTTGAATTAAAAAATAAAAACAATGCAATCCTAAACACTCTATCTCGAATTGTTGAGTGAAAGACTTTAAGGAAAAATAATAAACTAAACTAAAAGGTAAACTAAATCAACTGGAAGCAAAAACAAGTAGAAATCAAAATGGAAAACTCTTGAGAATTAATTTCACTAATTTAATCTCCTAAGCATGATTAAGGGGAAATGATTGGACAGTTGTCTGACGAAAATTAACAGTTTGGTCGTAAGATCAACTTGAATAATTAACTAATCTAACTTTCATATTAAAAAATTTATCACCCGAGTTAATTGCGAAAACTCGGTTACTAATTACCACTTAGGTTAATATATTTCTAATTCTTAACCTAAGAGTCTATAGTTTATCATTCCATATTAAACTTTTCCTCTCGGTCCTTCTTTTAATACCAAAATGATGCAAAGTTTCATCATGCTATTACATCCATTCTGTTCATAAACTATAACAAATATAAGATAACAACATAATCCCTCAATCATTCATATTTGACTAAACTAGCTACATTATTCCTCAAGAAAAAGAGATAAACCTATCATAGTATAAACACAGTTCATCATTCTCAAATACTTTAATCCCATATTTAACACTAATAAAAGTATTAAAGCAATAAAAAAGTGAATATCGAATGGAATATCTATCATTAATAAAGAAAATAGGTTTAATAGATAAAATATAAAGGATTTCAACAAATGAGTTCAACATAAATGTTTCGCAACATAGCAGCAGAGATGAAAAGGAATGAACAAACGAATGGCCTCTTGAATGATGAAACTGGTGGAGGATCTCTAGTTAAACTCCACCTCTCTGGCATTAGCTCTCACCTTTTGCCTCTGGTCCGAGTTCACTTTCTCTAGCTACTTTTCTCTCTTCCTCCTTTGTTTCTCTTCTTTCCTCTCTCAGTCGAAGCTCTGTTTCTTTTCTTTGCCTCCATCTCTATCTCCCTGTTTGCCTCCCTGAAGTGTCTCTCTGTGTGTAGAGAATGAAGAGACGAAATGAAAGATGAAAGACATCTTCGCTACCACCTTCTCCTTTTAATTGTAGTATGCTCCTAGTTCTAGGGTTTGGTGTTGTCCCTCCTACACATGACATGTAACAAGTTGATAAATTGAAGAAAAATGGTTCAAGGGAGTGCATGATGTGGTCACAGGTGTGACCACCTTTGTCACCCTTGTATTTGATCATGGGTGTGACCATGGCTGCACACCTATGACTCACATGGTCATGGGTGTGACCATGTAACTCACACCTGTGACTTATGTGGTCACAAGTGTGACTTTTATTTTTACATGCAAGTTACACCCATTTTCATACGAAATTACTCTAATTTCCAATGCAACATTCACAATACAATCCAATTAACATCCATTCAATATTCACGTCATTCTCACTCAATTCACTAAAAATTTGGATTAAAAACTAACCAAAATCAAGGTATGAATGTAAGAAAAATTCAAACATAACAATAGGATTCATCAACCTAAAATGATTAAGGAGAGTGTTATATTGTTCTCAATTATTATTGATTCAAAAAATCTTTGACTAAGGTGGAATGACACTTTGAGAATAGTTTTCAAATGTCATTATTAAGAGTAACTGCTAATGGTGGAGAACTAACATGATTGAATTTTAATAGAATCGATATTATTTCCATGCTCTATGTCTAATCAAAATATTGTTTATTTAAAGAATTGGATTATATGAAAAAATCGTGAATGAAAAGGTTAGTCAAATCCACTTTAATATTCCTAAATATTTAGGTGGTCAAGATGCATTGCAAGACACCAATCTTAATCTCTAATTAAATATAAATTATTTAATTAGAGATTTAATGATAACTTAAAATAGTTTGATTTATCTAATCCTAAATATGATTTAGGGTTATAATTTTTATCCTTTGCTAATAAATTTGGGAGTCAAATAGGTCACACACAAAGAACAAGTTGAAGAGAGAGAGGTATTTAATCAAGTTGGACTTAATTGTAAAGTTTAAGAAGCTTTAAGAATAAATAAGAGATATATAATAAATAAGGACCAATATGAAACATTGGATCTTGTTTGTAACCAATTGGTATTTAATCAACATTAATTGTAATTCTAATTATATTTTAATTGAATTTATAATTTTATTTCAATTAAATTAATAAAAGATCTAAAACTTATTATAAATAGACTTAAGCTCTAAAGAAGCTATAACTTCTGGCCTAACCCTCTCCATAATAGTTATAGAGTTTATTTAACACATTCTGTGGATACCATTATAGGCGAACACTTGTGTGGCTATGATTCGCCTATAATGGTTGAGATAAGTTAGTTCTAGAAATGGTTTAAAGAAAACAATAGGTAAAGAATCAAGTTTCACAATAAGGTACGAATTAGAGTTCATGATTTTTTATGTTTTCTGCATTAATCATTTTATAGATTTTAAAGTGATCTTAACTTTTAAGTAATTAAACGAAAATTTTTTGTTTCTATTCAACTATACGTGGGATCATATCCCACCCAATTTCCTAACAAAATCTTCACAGGGTACTCAATTTCAGGTTTGAGAACATTTAAACGTGTTTATTGTTAGACCATAATTTTAGAATTCGGGAATTGAAATTTGTAAGGAAGAAAATGTAGTTAGAAATAAAGAGAGAAAGAGTCAATTTCACTTGTTAATTATTTCTCTAATTACAATGGTTTTTATTGTTACATTCTAACTAATGGAGTTATTACACTTTTCACTTGCTTAGATCTTTAATTATCTAGACAATGTTGTTTGAAGTTGGATCCCTATTGCTACATGATGCCACCTCCTCCTTTTTAGTCCCCTCTTTGTACTATTCACCATATTCTTCTTGCATTCAACTACCTACCTCACTTAAATTGGTGTTTAAATAACTAGTTGATGTGATTGACTATCTTTTTTCTATAGAAAAAACTGCCCTACATTTCAAGTTTTAGTTCAATGGTCTTCAAATGATATATGAGATGTATCATGGGAGGAAAGACAATTTCAAAAGACAATGTCAACATATATCAAGAGTTGAGGAAGTGACAAAGTAATAACTCCATTGGTTATAATATAACGACTAGTATAGTAATAAAAATAATTATAATATAATAAATAATTAATGAATGGAATTGATTCTTTATCTCTCGACTTTTATCTTCTTCTTTCTTCCTTCTTCCTTATAACTTTAAACTTCCAAATCCTAGAATTATGGTTTAATAAGAAACATATATCAAAGTGGTACTAAAATTATAAAATCGTTGAGTTTATAACATAAGGCACACGCTCCAATAATTTGAGGAAAATGGAGGAACCTAGAAAGAACATATGTAAAAGAAGGAGATATGATATGAAAAGGGTTACAAGAGCTACAAGAATAGATGACCTAAATGATGCAACATAATAATCATAAAAATTAAGATAAAGCTAGTATAGATAAAAGAGTACCTGAAGTTGTAAGTAAAGGAACTTATGGTAACTACCAATACCATATTCCTACATGTTTATCTAAGATATGGTTTCCTATATTCAAAGGGGAAGGGTTAAGGAATTGGGTGTTTAGGCATGGCCAATGCTTCTACCTAGATAAGACATCACTAAAGTTGAAGGTGGGAATTGTAACAACGTATTTAGAAAGGGAAGCTTTAGTATGAAATCAATTTTCATGAGAAATAGATTAACAATGGAAGAGTCAAGTTAGAAGAGAATTTCTTAGCCTTAGAGTAGAGGTTCGGAGGGAGCTAAAGGAATTCAAATAAGAAGGTTCTTTTAAAGAATATTGCACAATATTTTGTTTATTATCACACAAGTTGATGATGCTAGAACCTTATCTCGTTGGGTTATTTTTAAGGATTTATGGTGTTTCATAAGCTTTTACAAGGTTCCATAAGCTTTCATAAGACTCCACATTCTTTCTAGAAGGTTTTAAAGAGTTCTATCCTCTTTTAATATTCTAAAGAGAATTTTTAAAGATGATTTGGACCAAAACTATTGTTATAGGCTATAAAACATGCAAATCGTGACATTCTTCCCCACTTGCGATGCCTTTGGCATGTCCTCCATATATGCCTCAATCATTTCTTTTCTATTTTACAATGTGAGCTCACGTTCCTAGCTTGCCTCCCTATTAGGCAACCCCTTCCATTTAAGAAAATACTCAACATAACTTGGAAGGTGCCTCTCCTTGGTATAATATGATGCACCAAAATCTCTTCAACATCCTATTTAGGTATCATGGTAATGACGGTAAAGGCTCTCTTTGATTCACCCTTGTTGGGCTCATCCTTATCCTTATGGTAAGGTTTAAGGAGACTCATATGAAACATATGATGCATCTCTAAATGAGAAGCTAATGTTAAAAAATAGGTCATCTTAATAATCAGTTTCTTGATTGGAAAAGGTGAGGAAGAAATTTCACCAAAACTAGGTCCCTTTCATTAAACACTAAGTGCCCCCTCTTAACATCAGCCCACTTCTTCATCCTCTTCACAGCCTTTGCTAAACATGCTTTTTCTATATGGGTCTTCTTATGAAAACCTTTAGCAAACTTGAATGTGAAAGGAATTGGGCCTTTTTGGGAAATAGCAAGAGTTTATAGGGACATTGGTTATTTGGCCAGTTGCAATCTCAAATGGGTTAGCTCCCATTAACTTGGTTTTTGCAAGTTATGTGAGAATTGGGCAATATCAATCAACTTTGTCCAATCAATTTTATTGGCACTCACATAATGCCTCAAATATAACTCCAATAGTGTATTTATTCTCTTTGTTTATCCATCCATTAGAGGGTGAAAGTTAGTGGAGAAGTTGAGTTTGGACCCTATTAGCTTGAACAACTCCATTCAAAATCTCTCTGTGAACAAAGTATCTCGATTACTTACATATTGTCTTTTTTATGGCCTAAAACTTCACTACCTGTTTGAAGAATATGATTGTAACATTTTCGGCTATAATTCTTATTGGTAAGGGGATGAAAATTCCATATTTACTAAACTAATCTACCATCACCATAATGTTGCTACTTCCTTTGGATCTTGGTAGGCATGTAATGAAATCTATAAAGACACTCTCCTAAAGAATCTTCAGAATAGGTAATGGCTTTAGTAAACCTGTTGATTATTGTTGCTCCATCTTCTCTTTTGGGAACACAAGACATGTCTTCACGTAGAGCTTGATGTCATCCCTCATTTGGGGCCAATATTATGTGCACTCCAGAAATGACAATATAGGATTTAGTCTCTAATAAAAACATTGCATACCATTAAGATTAGTAATGATCGTGACCCAATTTTCTTAAGTAAGTTATTTATTGAAATTTTTACGATTCAAGGTGTTACTCTATTGCATTCCATAACTTATCTTCCATAAACAAACAACCAAATAGAGGTTCTTAATAAAACTTTGTAGACTTATATCAGATGCATTACTTGTGATACTTATAGTAATGATATTGGCTACCTTTCATTGAATGGTGGTATACTACCATTTATCATTCAATAATTTAATTTTCCCTATTTGAGGTTTTGTATATTTAACCACCACCCACTCATTTACCTTATTTTTCTAAAGATTGAAAGATTTTGATGGTTGATAAGTGATGAAGCATAAGGATGCAATATTGAAGTTGATACAATTTCATATGAGAAGGGCACAAAACAAGAAGAAACAATTAACAGACAAAAATAGAACAAAAAGGGAGTTTTAAGGGGAGATCTAGTTTATGTTAATTTATAGCCTTATCACTAACAGAGAGTACATCAACGTGATAATAAAAAAATTAACATCTCTACATTTTATCCCCTTTCCAATTTTGGAATAAGTAGTTATTGTGGTTTATAACTTATAAATTACAATTACCAGCTACTTCTCATATTCATCACACATCCCATATTTCTCAACTTAAAAAATATATTTATTAATTTAATAAGTTGGGTTCTCGATTACCTGTCTTGTTCAAGTTGGTACTTAAATATCCAATTATTGTGTTAAATCATCATTTGGTTAATGAAAAAATTGACTTACAGTTCTAGTTTTAGCTCAATGGTCTTTAAATGATATACGAGATATATTAGGGGAGTATTTATTTGATCCCCAACATTGTTATTCAAATGTCAACCTTTTGGATAAGGTTACTAAGGAGGGAGGTATTATTACACGAGGAAGTTGAGTGTGAGAAGAAAATGAATAGTAGAAAGAGCGGTTTGAAAATGAGGGGCAACGTCACATAGCAAGTGTAATAACTCCTTTATTTAGAATGTAACGACAAGTGTAACGATGAAAACCGTTATAATTAGAGAAATAATTAACAAAAAAAACTGATTCTTTCTCTCTACTTCTACGTTCTTATTTCTTCATAATAAGTTTCCGTTCCTAACTTTTCATAAGTAGACATTGCTTGGTATGTTCCACCATAGTCTTGTTGATGTATACCACTAATTGTCTCCCTTGTACGAGCAAACCTCCAATACCAACCCAGATGCATCCGTTTCTGAGATGAAGTGTTGATTAAAATCTGGTAGTCTCAAAATTGGAGCTTGAGTCACTGCTATCTTGAGGTCTTCAAAGGCCAATTATGCTTCTTATGACCAATAAAAGGCATATTTCTTTAGTAGGTCAATAAGGGGCCTAGCAAGCTTGACATACGTTTTTATGAACTACCTATAGTAACCAGTGATTCCTAGGAACCCTGTTAGTGCCTGTTTGGTTCAGCTTTTGGAGACTTCAAAAGTACTTTTTTCTACCGCAAAAGCTATTTTTGAGAAAAAATCAGTGTTTGGCTGCAAATTTCAAAAGCACTTTTGAAGTAGAAATAGCTTTTGAAAAAGCTAAAATACAGCTTTTTGAAAAGATAAAATTTGGAGCTTTTCAGAAAAGCCCAAATTTTAGCTTTTTCGGGAAGCTATTTTTTAATTAAACTTCCGTCACCTACGTTTACAACCCTTGCATTCGACGAGTGTTCATCTTCTGAATCATTTGTTTATCGGCAGTACTAGTAAATTCCAGAGATGGGTCTCCGTTGTTCTCTTGTTTCTGTTGTTCTGTTCGGTTTAGTTAAAGCATGGTCATCTACTGCTGAAAAATAATGGATTTAAGGGCGCGAGCATCCTACAACTTCGTGGAAGTGGGTCTCTTGATGGAACAAGACAACTTGAAAGCTTCGATCTGAGATTGACATTTCACGTAGTAGTCTCCTTTGTTCTCCTCCAAGCATTTCTTTAAAGCCTCCACATCGCACGGTGACATCACTTTCTTCACGCCCTCGGA
>JANITX010000008.1:58511015-58528321 GCA_027564395.1 Erythroxylum ulei
ATTATTATATAATTTAAAACTATATAAAACATAAATGAAAATATATCTAGCCAAATTTTTTATATGAATTATAACATAAATAAAACTAATATAAAAAATAAATATTAAAATATATAAAAAAGTCAAATAATATTATATAAATTTTAAAATAAATATTCAAGTTGAGTAAATAAGTAAATACATAATAAATTATGCATTTTATTGTAATAGAGAAGATAAGTTTGCAAGATAAACGTAAAGATGAGTTTGTAGGTATTGTGAAAATTATGTGTAAAATATAAAAATAAAAAGGACTAAAAAATGGCTCATTAATTAATCTAAAAAATTTATTCGAAAAAGTCATTTGAAAGACTTTTTTAAAAGTTTCAAATTTGAACTTCTTAAAAAATTATATTTTGGCTCCCCAAAAAGCTATATTTATTAAAGAAGTAACTTTTTATTTTACAATCAAATACTTTTTTTTATGAAAAATTTACGGTAAAGAAAATTACTTATTAATTTCCTAAAAGTCTATTCAAAGAGTCAACTAACCTCGACCCAAAATTGATCAAAGTTAGAATTGAAACTCCAAACCCAATCAGGTCTCGAGTCGCCAAGTCTAAAATCAACAACAAAGATAAGGTGTAATTTTCATGGAAATTGTGTGCCCATTTCCTAATTTCCCTTTCTATAATTTTAAGAGAAGATTCTTACAAGACAAGTTCCAAAACTAAACAACTTTACTAATGTCACGCAGATCTTCCCCTTGCTAAGCCTTGTCTTATTTATTTAATTTAAAATTTTGTAATGAATTGGAAACAGAAAACAAAAGTGGCCTAAGGGTTCAGAAAAGAAACAGCAAAAGCATCATTTTGCAAAAGCTGGACTCTCCCACACAAGCCAACTAAGCCTTGTCTTTTTGAGTATATTGTTAACGTAAAAAAACTTTTGACAACGACTTCCATGGAAAAGTTCACTCACTAATTTCTCTAAGTAGGCCACCTAAGGTCCAAATCCTTGAGAAGGAAGATAAAGGGTCTCTGTATTAAGTATCTGATATCTGTAACTCGGTCCACTCACTCGCTGATTCGCTGAGTTGAGTGTTTAAAGATTGATGTTTGTTCGTGGGGTGATGGAGGGGTTTGATGAGATTGAGATGGAGGGAGCGTATGATTCGGATGAGACAATCTTTGTTGCGGTGGGGAAGAATGTGGAGAAGAGCAAAACGACGTTGTTTTGGGCGGTTCGGAGCTTCTCTGGGAAGAGGATTTGCCTGCTCCATGTTCACCAACCTGATACTTTTGTTGCTTTAAGTGAGTTTTTTTTTTTCGTTTTTGCTATTTCTGTTTAATTCTTCTGAAATTTGTTTAATCTGCTTTCATGTTGTGAATGTGCATCAATCCTCTAAGCGCTAGAGGAATTGGAATAGAGAAATTGAGCTATTTAGACTATTATAAAGTTTATAGTTTTATAGGATTCACCACAGCTTTTTGTTCTATTTTGTTTCTGGGATGCACTAACTGTAAACAATCCAACGTTGTTTTGGTTTTTTTTTTAAGTAATGTCTGGATTTGTATTATGAAACAATCTTGATTTGCTTCAATACATGTAGCCGATGCAAAGCCTGGTTTTAATGAATCGAGAGATGATACAAATGAGGCATTCCAAGAACTTGGGAGAAGAAAGCTGGATGATGTTCTAGACCAGTACTGTGACATGCTTGCACACGAAGGGGTATTGTCTCTTGTTATTTGGTCTGTAGTTGTATTACGTCTTTCATTTGGTTCTCTTTACAAACTCAGACACCCATATGGATATGCATAGACTAAATTAGTACACGTATTTACAGCTTCTAGGAAATCTAAGCAAGAAACAACTAATTGTAGTTAGATTAACTATAATTACACTTGGCTTACTTCCTTAGGTGGAAGCAGGTGGAGTATGGATTGAGATGGACAATATTGAGAAGGGTATTGTTGAGATTATTGCTCAGAACAACATTAGATGGCTTGTAATGGGCGCAGCGGCAGACAAATATTATTCAAAGTAACGAACTATTTCGATGCATTTGCTTAATGTTCATTGACATCCTAATTTTAGCCTCTATTAGGGCCGATCGTACTCGTACTCGTGCTCTTCCAGATGCTGTTTCATTTAGTATAGGTGATCATAACCTCTTAACATATCCATATGTAAGCATCCGTTTAAAATGACCTAATTGGTGTTGCAGAATGTTGACAGAGCTAAAGTCCAAGAAAGCTACTTATGTATGCCAAAATGCACACCCAGCCTGTCACATCTGGTTTGTCTGCAAGGAATGTCTAATCTATACAAGGTTCCTTTCTTTACTTTTATATGCACAGTGCTGTAGAAGGGGATGATGGGGCTTAACCCTTCTTGTGTGGTTCATGATCGGTAATCTTAGCATCACAAAATAGTCAATTGCAGTTTGTTGATCTAGTAGTCTGTTAAGGAATGTTGGATACCTGATTGTTGGTTTCTTACTCTATATTTCAATTGTTAAATGACCAATCCTTAGGAGGTTCTTATCAATCTATGCATCTGATGTAAATTTAAAAGTTCCAAGAGATTGGTATGCAGATTGTTGCATCTTCCTCCCGGATCAAATTTGTCACTTCTGGTTATTTCATGAATATACTACACAATTGTTACTGCTTGTTAACGAATACATGAAAACAGGGGAGGTAGCAATGATGGATCTGAAGCAGAGATTGCCCTTCCCTTGGTGCCCGTGAATCTCGATCTAGAAATTGAACAATCTGAGCTCTTGAGATCAGAATCTGCTACACAAATCTGTCGATATATAGGTAAGCACACCAACTAGAATGGTGTTAACTTCAAATCTCAAGGTATGTGGACTTTGATCTAGCACGAGCCGGCGAGGTATGCCAAAGTATATTTTTCAAAAAGGAGTTTGAGAGGAATGACTGTGTGTCAAAATTGTTCAGGTTTAGATGAAAATGCTGATGACCTGGAGGAATTGTTAGGAAGTTTCAACTATCAATGCACATTGCAGTCTGACCAGTTCCTCAACCCTTTGAAATTGATGCCACTATTGACCAATGAGGTTGGAAGTTGGCTCCTCTATACTTTGTTTGTTAGCGCCAAGATTATTCCATAATTAATGAACACCCTTTTCTTTTCAGTTTGATGTAAGAATTAATCACTGAGCTACTTTTTCTTGGATGCATTTACTATTCCAAGAACATACCTATTACAATGCCACGGAAAATGAACATTTTGAAGTTCTTAAATTTTTATATCTTGAGGTCTAAGTTAATATGAATTGAAGCATTTTCAGTTCAAGCTATCTTATGAGGATTTTATTGTCAATGTTATGCAGCAAGAAACGTCTCAAGTTAGACTAGAACAAGCAATCAAGGTTGCAAAAGACTTGGGTAAGATAGCATTTCAAGAGACAGTGAGGCGATGGAAAGAAGAAGATGTTGCTATGGAGGCCAAATGCAAGGCAAGACTTATTCTTATCTTATGTCTTCCATCCCCAATTTTATGCCCTCCTCTAGTAATTCAAATGTATTCTTGAACTCGACTAAGATCTGATTCTAGGAATATATTGAACTTCCAAATAATAACTTATAATGACTAACCAAAAATTATTGCATTACAAGTGTCCATATCCTGTCCTGCATTACTATCAACAATCTCCCAGTTCTATGATACTCTGCTTGACTTTATAAGTTGAGCAATTTCAAGTGTCGTGTCTGACCATCAATAGAGAGAATAAGCTAGATAAACAAGATTATGAAAATTGCATGAACCAGGACTGTTTATCATTCCACAAAGTATGAAGTTTTATAGATAGATTACTAGTTTTTTGGTTGAAATTGTCTGAGTTTAATATCTGGGAAATAATCTCCTTTCCAAATTTAACAAGCGAAAAGGGTGAGAAGTGAAATTTCTTATGCTGTTCAAATGAATTTTGATTGGTGAAGCACCAACTCTGCAAGCTTCATCATCATTAATGTGAAAAAAGAGTGGGAGGGTGTCACACGTGCATTATTGAATTTGAACCAGCTTTGTTTCCATTTGTAATTTTTGTCATTTTATCTCTTAACAGACCAAAGCATTTGAAGGTTTATGTATTAAGGAGATGAAAATGAGAAAAGAGGCAGAGGAAGCGATAGCTAGAAATAAGCAAGGAATGGAAAGAATTAAGAACCAACGTGATGATTTCTTCCAAGAAATCCAAATGGTTCAGGAGCAAAAATCTTTACTTGAGAGGCAAATTGGTGAATCTCATTCTACTGTCAAGGAGTTGGAGGAGAAGATTATCTCGGCCGTGGATCTATTGATCCGCTTCAAGGAAAGACGAGACAAAGCACGTATAGAGTACGAAACTGCGACAAGGGAAGTGACAAGGCTGAGAAACTTGGCTGATATAGAAGCTCTTAAGTTGGGTAGATCAGAAATTCTTGACTTCTCTTTCATGGAGATCAATGAGGCAACTCACGATTTTGACCCGTCTAGGAAAATTGGAGAAGGCAGATACGGAAGTACCTATGAAGGGCTGCTACATCATGTGCATGTTGTCATGAAGATGTTGCCTGCTTATGGATCTCAAAGCGAGTTGGAGTTCAAAAATGGGGTATAACTTTATCTTCCTCTGTACAGTACAATGCATACTAATACCAGCTGGCTGCTCTCTCTTTTGTTGATTGTTATTCTTACTTATACACTCAATATTTTCATATTCAGGTTAGTGTAAGAGCTCTTAAACTTTGAAAAGAAAAAGATAAGAATCAGCTAAAGTTGGTTTGATGCATCCTAGGTCCTAGGCCTTATCGGTTCCTGTATGTATATGTGCATAAGCAAGCATGTGTTTGTTTAAGTCGATTGAAATAGGCCTGGCAATACAGTTTAAGATGCTAATTTCAGAAAGAAAAAGAAAGGAACAGTTTGATGGTACTTCTTGTTTGCCCATGAACTTTCAGGTGGAGATTTTGAGTAGGGTGCGGCATCCAAACTTGTTAAGCTTAATCGGGATTTGCTCAGAGTCAAGATCACTCGTATACGAGTATGTCAAAAATGGAAGTCTTGAAGATTGCCTCCTAAACAAAGGCAAGACACTTCCGATTCCATGGCAAACTCGTGCGCGCATTTGTATTGAGATATGTTCTGCTCTTATCTTCCTTCACTCCAACAAACCTTGCATTATCCATGGGAACTTAAAACCATCCAAGATCCTTCTTGATGCCAATTTTGTTTCCAAACTCAGTGACTTTGGCATGTTTCTTCTGATCAAACAAGGAGAAGGAAGAGTGAAAAGTGAAATGAAGAACTCATATCCTTGTTCCGGTTCTGTTTATCTTGCTCCAGAATATCTCGAAACCGGGACGCTCACTTCAGAGTCTGACGTATACTCATTCGGAATCATACTTCTGCAACTTTTGACTGGCAGACCAGCTTCTGATGTGGTGAGAGATGTAAAATGGGCACTAGAAACAGAGACCTTAAAATCAGTGATAGACATTTCGGCCGGAGACTGGCCATTTGAGCAAGCCGAAGAGTTAGCTAAGCTGGGTTTGAGGTGCTGCGAGAAGAACCAATCGAATCGTCCAGACCTTGAAACAGAAATCTGGAGTGTCCTCAGGCCACTGAAGGCCTCAACTACTGGTCCAGCCTCACTCAAGGAATCCAAAGAGTTGCGACGAACACCAACTCATTTTCTCTGTCCCATCTTTCAGGTAACAACAACAATGAATACGCTCAAATTTGATCTTATTCCTCTTCACTAATTCGCAGAGTTCAGTATAGTAGTCTGTGTATCGGTTAGTCAATGGCTTCCCAATAGGTAGCACCAGTCATATCATATCAAAATTCTTCATCTGTTCTTTCATGTTAGGCTCAGCTAGAGAGACCTTTAGAGGTTTCTACTGTATCAATTGCTTGAAGCATCATTAATGGAAGAAATTTGCAGGAAGTTATGGAAGATCCACAAATAGCTGCAGATGGTTATACTTATGATGCTGATGCTATTAGAGGATGGCTAAAAAGTGGCCACAACACTTCCCCTATGACAAATCTTAAACTTGAACACATCAATCTTATTCCAAATCATACTCTTCATCAAGCAATACAAGAGTGGAAACAGTTAACTGATACTTAGGATCTATACAATATTGTATTCTTTAACTTTTTTTTTTTTGATACCCTCCTCAGTATAGATTATACTGTAAAAGTTGTACTGTACTGTAACTCAGCCTAGCCCAGCCCGGCCCAATTTTTTTTAAAAAAGCTTAAGGCCGGGTTTGGGCCTATCTACCATCCCTGACTGTACAGAATATATAGACATAATTGGAGCTTGTAGTTACCATTGCCATCTTTCTTTTTTTCCAGTGATGGTTGTTTGTTCAATATATAATTTATAAATAAAGTGTTTAAATTAAATTGTTTCAAGAGTCAATACATTAAAATTAAAAATTAATTAATAATAAATTTGTCTTTTTAAAAATATATTTAATAATGAGTTAATATTAAAAAATTAATCCAAAAAACTTATTCAAAAATTATATTGAAATAAATTCTGTCAAGTCGATCAACTTAATTTGTCCGTATTTTTATAAAATGATATGATTTTTGGAACACTTAAAAGTATTAATAGATTTGTGAGTTGATGATTGTTGAGTGAACTTAATTTTAAGTTCGATCGGATGTCTTATAGTTTAATTTTACGGTAAGCTAACTGTATTACGACTAATCAAATGTAAAACATTATCAAATTTGAATTTGAATTTGAATTTGAATAAAATAAAATATAATATAATATTTGAATTCCAACAAAATAAAATAAATTTAAGTTATTAATTATCAAATTAATTTGTCATCCCCAAACTTGTTAAGTCAAATTCGTTAATACTATGTCGTTTTGGTTTGCATGCCACATCAAATTGCCTCTACTTTTCCAAATTTTTTAATATTTATTTACCCAAAAAAAAAACCTTTCTTTTATTTACCTTTTTACAGTTCGCTTCGTTATTCCTTATTTACATCAAATCTTCCGTTTCGTTTCTATGTTATAACTCTATTTTATTAAACTTTATTTATATATTTATATAGAATTCATATAAATATGTAAATAAAATTTAATAGAACACGATAAAAATACCATATCCCGGAATATAAAATATGATCCCTAGTTAAATTTATTAATACTACGTCGTTTCGGTTTGCATGCCAAATCGACATGCCTCTACTTTTCCAAAATTTTTAATATTTATTTACCCCAGAAAAAAGCTTACTTTTATTTTCCACTTCCTTATTCCTTACGGCTTAAGTACACTTTCGTTTTAAATATTTTCGTTTGGCAAAACTTTCTCGCAATTTCCTCGCCGATTTTCTCACCCTCCAAACACTCTTCAAATTCCGCCGCCCCTTTGTCGATCGCCGGAGATTCCTCTCCGCTGCACACTGATCTCTTTTCCTTTTTTTGCTTCTGCTTCACTGATACGTAAGCCATAGTCCTACTCATACCTCAGGTATATAATAAGCCTCTCTTTATATGTATATCTGTACGCTTGGTATCAAATGTTGATCGCAGATCACGCGTTTGTTTGTAATTATTCTCTTTTTCGTTTAATCTGAATTTGCTAACTGGTTAATGATGTTGGCGGTTTTGCTGCTGATTAGAGAGAGTTTGGGTTGCTTTTGAAGTGGATTGGTGTATAGCTGTTTTGCGAATTTTAATTTGATTGAATTCGAGAGCTCTGAGTTCTTATTAAGGATTTTTGCTAGTTTTGTTAGCTGTGTTTTGTTTTAATGGAACCAAAAGCGTTGTGTTATTTTTGTTTGATCTAGATGCAAACTTCTTTCTCTTCTCTCTTGCTTACTATAATTTTGATTACATGTACGGATGTTTTGCATATCATAATCATTCACTCAAAGTGAGGGTATTACAGTTGCTTGGAGCTGCTAGATAAAGCTGCATTGTTCATCTTTTATTTTGTTTAGTCTTATGTAGTATGTATTTGTACGAGTACGTATGAATTTATCTTTGAATATGATTTGGATGGCTTTGTTGTTCTGTAGAATGGGATGATATGAATGAGACATTATATATGCTTTATTCTTCTAGGTGAGGCTTCTTATGCAAGAAACACAATTTAGAATTTGATACTTTTTCTTCTTATTCTTTTCCTACAGAAAAAGTATAACTTTTCGTTCTGTTTTGATATTTAGAATTGGGGTCACATACAGGGTTAATATAAGCATTTAGAGACTTTATTGCTTTTGTTGTCTTATCCATTGTGACATTTGGTTGTGTTGTATCTTCATATAATGCTTCATCTTGGGGTTTTAATTCAAATCTTTATTATTCTGTGCAGTGGATTCCCATAAGTAGATATATATTTTTTGTTCCGAGCTAATAAATGCCAGTTGCCAAACAAAAGGCTTTGAACACCACCAATGTGATGAAACCAGAAGATGGAAATGATACCCTGGACACAATCATTCGACAAGCAATTGGAAAAGAGCCTTTTCTTTCTTTCTCAAGGGCCAATGATAGCCCTGTTCATTGGATTCAGTTACTTAATGCTTTGGATCAACAAGGTGCCTGCTAATACATACTTTAAGGTTTAATTTTGACCATTTGATGGGAAAAAGTTTAATTATTTGTGATGTTTTTATGTTCTTGGTTCACTAATATCTAAGATTCACGGGATTGGCAATTTATCCCCCTTGTTAGTGTTAAACTCTGCAAAAAAAAGTGCCTTTTCATAAATATAGCACATAAATTTCCTGAATTTGTTGCCTTTGATGTCGCTTATTCTTGTTGTCTGTTTGTGGTTAAAATATCGATATTAGTTATTGATCACTGGTAGCAGTTGGTTTTGACCTTAATTGGTGTTTTGCACTGATTTATTGCCTCATATTCTTGCAGACGTCCCAGGTTGGCCTTTGCTCACTCCTTTGAAGGTGCAGATGCAAAAATGTGACAAATGTTCTCGGGAATTTTGTTCATCCATAAACTATAGGAGGCACATGCGTGTGCACCATCGGTTGAAGAAGCTTGATAAGGTTTCCTTTAATGCTTGGTGCTCATTTTTCTATTTGCAAAACAGGTTTGAATATTTTTGGGAAATTGGAAATGTGATGTCAGCTTCATTTTCATATTCATCAATCTTTATTTTGTCTTTGCATAATTTTTTCTTACTATATGTATTTTAGTTTAATGGGGATATTTTACATTTTGTAGGATTCTTTTAAAAATAGGCATCTGTTGGCTTCATTTTGGGATAAGGTAAATATTATAGCAGGTTTGCTTTAAACCTGTCCATTCTTGATGCTCAAATGTTCCTTGTCTTTTCAGCTCTCTGAGAATGATGCAAAGGAAATTTTATCTTTCAATGACGTGATTTTGGAGGTATTTCTTTTTGCTCTTGAATTCCTTTTCTTGAAACGTATTTATATAACTTCTCAAGATTGATGCTCCTAGAATGTTATTGTATGGTGGTAAAATTATGTTTGCTTTGGTCATTAGTACCTTATCTGTTGCAACTGATACTGAGTTGATTGTCTATTTCCAATTGGATCATTCTCATTTCGTATAAAATTTCAAATTTTCATTGCCTATGGTAAAATGTTTAGAATCTTTTGCTCTTTTATGTATGAGATCTACAAATACTGATTTTCCTCGAACTTCCATTCTTTTATTACATTGTGGCTGAGAAAAGATGATATGTTTGGAAATCAGTTTAATGTTATTGTGAAGCGGAGTGTGGATGTTGTGCTTACATGTTGACGAATCCCCATCTTTTTCATTTTCTAAAATCAATTTCTGAAGTAGTTGCTTTCATATCATTAGAAGATGCTTTAATTTTGTTTTTCTATATATAATTCTCATGATTACTTTATGAAGAATTCTTTCATTTCTTAATTGCCAACTAGGAAGTTCCAGGTTCTTTGATCGTGAATTCTTTGACAACACTTACTCGGAAACCTGGATTTTGTTCTCTTCCACAATATTACTTGAGGGCTGGTTCTATCCTTTTGGTAATGGAACTCATCCTCTTCCTGTTAATTGTTTCATTTACTGATTCAAATTTTTTTAGTGTTGCATTCTAATTCAAGAATATAACCAATCTTTTGCAGGACATAATCCAATCTGGGCCTTCAAGATTTCCTTTGAATTCTGAGGAACTGTTTGGTATCCTTGATGATGCAAGTGAAAAAACATTCTTGTGTGGAGCTGCAGTATCAATGCAAAAGTATATCTTTGATGGAGAAGCTGCAAAGATTGGCCTTGAAACAAAGAATTTAGTGGCATGCACTAGCTTTCTGGTGGAGCAGAAATTGGTTAGTTACTTTCGATATCTAATCATTTGCAGTTGATTTTACCTTTGTTCAACACATATGGCCTTTTACTATTGCACACACAGAAGTTGCTGATTAGAACTTTTCTTGCCATCATGGTGTGAATAAATACCTTTCATCTTTGGATTAAGGTCAAAGCATGGCTTGCTGACAAGGATGCTGAAGCTTTGAGGTGCCAAAAGTTGCTGGTGGAGGAGGAGGAAGCTGCCCAGAGAAGGTTTGTTTACATTATGATTAATTTTGACATGTTACCTTGCTTGCCACTATTGCAAGTTTCTACTTCTTCTTCAACACGGTCCCAGTTCACTGTTAGCTTGCATGGCAGGTTATGGAGGAAGCTAAGGGTGTTAAGAGAGAAGGAAGATAATTATAGTTCACTTAGTTTGCTGATGAATAATTTTGTTGGTTTCATCTTTGGTTTAGAGCTCTGCACATGACGATAGTTGTTAACAGCAGGCATGCAATGATGGTTGAAATTATGTGCTTCAACATCAATTTCTAAATTTTGCCCAAACTTATTTTTTGGTAACCTTTGCAGGCAAGCTGAGATTTTGGAGAGGAAGAGGCTTAAAAAACTCAGGCATAAAGAGCTGAAAGCTAGGGAACAAGGACAAGGGGATCTGTTAAATGCTAAGGAGCACAGTGATGATGGGCTGGAGGCTGTAGCAACAGTTGAAGAATCTGTATCTGATACAGATACACTTGGTTCAGATAGACCCCCAAATCATGGTACCTTGTCCTTTGAAGACTATCTGCCTCCAACTACGGTTGAATATGTGGATCTGGGGTTCCAAACTGAGTCTAATGGTGAATACTCTAATATGAATGCTGGTAATTTTGAAAGGCTCACGGATCAAGGAAATAGCTGCGTGCATATTGCTGTTTCTAGATGGAGCATGCCTGGAAAGTCACAAAGAAATCACCTATCAAATGGTTTCCATGGAAGTCAAAGGGATGGGAAGCATGTCCCTATAGTTAATGGCATCAAGAAGTGGAGCAGAAAATCAAAACCTCAATATAATGTAGAGAGGTCAAGAATCGGTGTGCAAATTGAAGGAATAAGTCAGCCAGATCAGATTAAGAACGGGGAAGTTATGATTGGCTCTATATCCGTTACACTGGGGAATAGTCAACATTCTGATGATACCAATTTGGATGAGACTGAAGATCACTTTGTGGTGGAGCATCAAATGGCAAAGAAAAATATCAGTCAAGAGAAGATTAGGCATGATGATGCTCATTGTGTCACTAACCGATCAACAATAAAGTTTTGGCGGCCCGTCAGCCAAAGTGCAAGCAGAAGGCCAGTGCTGGTTGATATTAGTGGTAGAGAATCCCAGGTTGATAGGTCTGTCGGTATGGGTGAGGCCAAGCCATCATCCAGTCACAGCTGTTCAAGAGATTGCTCCGTGGAAGACACTAACGAAATGCCAAAAATGTATCCATCCATGGAGGAAAGTCCTCTCATGGGACGTTTGCAGTTCTCCAGCAAAGCAGCAAAAGCTTTTCTGGCAGAGAGTGAGTTGAATTTGTCAACAGATTTGACAATAATTTTCGACACGTATGCAGAATATTCTAACTGGCAATGTCTTGTGCAGGGTGGAACAAGGTCGTATCAGCTGAGCATGTCAAATTGGTGCTAACCCCAAACTTTGAGCCTCCAGGTTGTACCGAGGTTCAGAGCAGCCCCTCAGCAGTGGATTCCCAGTTTTCTGATACTAAAACTCCTCTAATCACTGGTCCAAATCATTTAGTTAATATACCACTGCATGATTCTACCGTGAGAGCTGGTAAGGTCAAATCCAGAATAAAGCCTGAGAAAGGTATGAAGTTGAAGTATATACCCAAACAGAGAACGGTGACATAATGTAAGATGAAGGGAAGTTTCTTTTTTTAAATATATAATATTCTCTCATTAATTTGATTGCACATCATCATTACATTCTCAGCAGAGGTTCCAGTTTTAGCAATGGTCTTCTGAAAAGTGGAGCAAAGATATATTTTTTTTCTTGCAGGGAAGTTCTTTGTTTCATTTAGCCTTTTTATTTTGGTGTCCAGATTGTCATAGGAGATTTTAGTTCATGAGGCCCTTTTAGTCACCGGTCCAGATTTTTCTGTAATAAGTTCAGTATCGTAGTTAATGCCAAGTACTTATTTGCTGATATATGACTCTTTTCCTATATTCAAATTGTGACTGATTTAACAATTAGCTCCTGTTCATATTTACTATAACTTTTATTTTCTACTAAAAATTGTTGTTTCAAAACAAAATTTTCTCACATTAACCCTTGAGTTTAGCATAAAAACTCACTTTATATAAGATGCTTAATCAAAAAAAGTTTAAAACCTTGTTTTGGTTTACTTCGTCATCAAAGTATTCCTAAAGCTGATCAAAAAGTGAAAACAAAGCAGAGAGTGGGTAACAGTCGCTTGCCAAATTGCTTGCCCAGTCGTTTTCCAAATCGGTCGCCTCCTCGCTCGTGCTTGACTTGCGGAATATGGCAAGTCCTTTAGGGAATCTTAATTTGCAGGTCATGGAAGAAGATAGAGCAACCAAGAAGGTCAAACATCGAGACCCAAGTGTTGCCTCTCATGGATACAGGGATTATTTGATGGCTGGTGCTGTGTTAGAGTCGACCATGGAAGATGTTATGGCAGCCAAGAAGATTACGGTGAGGGAGGGTAATGTCCTGATTGATAAAACGGGTAATATTCCTAAAGTTACTCTCTCCATGGCTCTCATAAACAAGATTAATAGAAATCCGGACAATGTTGTGATTGTTAGTCTTCTTGGGAGGGACATTGGCTACAAGTTGTTTTGTTCTAGGTTTAGTGCAATTTGGAACTTAGGTGAGGCTAAAACTCTTGTTGTTGGTAGAGTTTTGTTTTTTCTGATCTAGTTCAATAATGAGGTGGATTACAATCATGCTATTTTAGGAGGTCCCTAGGTTATTATGGGTCGGTATCTACTTGTCCAGCCTTGGACTCCTAATTTCAGAGTAAAGAACCCTTATATAGGCAAGACTATAGCCTGGATTCGTCTTCCAGAACTCCCTTTGCAGTATTACCCTGAAGATGTGATAAAATCCATTTCGGCAGTAGTGGGTCCTGTTCTTAAAATTGACTTCAATACAAGTGATTTTGAAAGAGCTAGGTTCGCAAGGGTGGCAGTCTCAATTAATCTCATAGAACCTCTTGTATCGAAGTTTAAGATTAATGGTGAAGTTCAATTAGTTGAATATGAAAATTTTCCTGAAGTTTGTTTCTCTTATGGTCGATATGGTCATTTCGATACTCATTGCTCCTTTAAGGAATTGCCAGATAATGAGAATAATTCTCCGGTGACGAACTCAAAGGCAGGGAAAGATGATTTCGGTCCGTGGATGGTGGTTGAGAAGCGGAGGCGGAAACCGAGTAATCAGGGAGAAAATCATGGGTTCAAGGATCAAGATGAGAATCAGGGATCCAGATATTCAGTTTTAGCTTAAAAGGATGTCGAGATTCTAGGAGGTAATGAAGAATTTGTTCAGGGTATTCCTAGAAACACTAATCCGGTGCATGATTCTTTACGAGAAGGGAATTTTATTCTCGCACGTGGGAAAAGGGGGTCATCAACAGAGGCAAAAGTTTGGGCCGTAAGTATGGAAGCAATAGGGACCCATCTTACTCCTCTAACAAAGAAAATGTCGGACCATCCACTAAAGAGAGAATTACTAAGCCCACTTTAGGAGATTTCTTTGATTTCAAAAATAGGCATGCCTTGGAAAAAGCCATTGTTAACCTCCCTTCTACTTTGAACAAGAAAAATCATTTTGTTGTGGGAACGGCTGACTCAACGTTTCTAAAGTTATGGGATCCAAGACTTGCATTACCAAGGAAGCTATTTCCATGTCTGCCGATTTGGGCGTTGTCCTTGCTGATGATAATTTGGGTGAACAACTTCTAAGAAGACCATCGGATGATTCCATGATTGTGGATGTTCCCATTTTGGAATAAAATACTGAAACTCGAGTTAAAAATAACTTGTCTTTAGACGAGGTATTGAGGAATTTATGTCTTCTGAGAATGATGATGTTGATCCTTATTTGCGGGATTAACGAGGTATCCTTTATGCCTTCTCTTCTTTTTAATGACTATTTTCTCTTAGAATTGTCAAGGGATTGGTAAGCCCCAATTTGTGAGAACTCTAAAGTGTTTCATCAAGAATCATAATCTTCATGTGTTATTATTCTTGAGCTGAGATATCAATAGACTTAAAGCTGATAGATGTATTAGTAGAATTGGTCTCCCTTTTTCTCATCAGGTTGAAGCAACATGCTTTTCTGGGGATATCTGGATTCTTTGGGATGATTTTTATGAAATTGAGATGGTGATCAGTAATCAACAATTTGTTCTCATCTCGGTCTCTCAGAATAATAAGTTTCTATTTTTTCTGTCTGCTGTTTATGGGCATCCTACTCCATCTTGTCGTGCTAAGTTATGGGAGCCTCTTCTTCATCTCAATACTGCTATTTCCTTCCCTTGGGTTCTGATTGGTGATTTCAAAGCCATTCTTTATTCTCATGAGAAGAAAGGGGGGTCCTAATCGAACCGAGGTATGTCGACAGTTCTCTAATTGGTTTCGAGACATTAATATGATTGATTTAGGGTGCAAAGGTTCTGATTACACTTGGCGAAGAGGTTTTATTTAGGAGAGACTGGATAGAGGTATTTGTAACGCTCACTGGAGGTTGGCATTTCCGGAAGCTGCTGTGACCTATCTCCCTCGTATTTACTCTGATCATTGTCCCTTACTTTTGCAGACTTGCAGTTTTTCTCCTTCTTTGGCAAACAGAGCTTTCCGGTTTGTTACGGCTTGGTTAAATCATGCTGATTTTAGTGTATTTGTGAAGAATAGTTGGGAGTCCTATTCTCAGTTGTCTTCTTTTCTCTCAAAATTGACTGATAATCTGAAGGTCTGGAATTCTGAAGTGTTTGGGAATATTTTCAGAATTAAGAACAAGTTGTTATATAGGATTACTAATGTGGAACGTACGTTGGATACATGCCCATCGATTAATATGATGAATACTTATAATCCGCTCAAAGCTAACCTGGATATCATTCTTCAAAGGGAGGAGCTCCTTTGGATGCAAAAGTCTTAGCGAATGGATTAAATGGGGAGATCGCAACACTGCCTTCTTTCATATAAAAACTGTTAAAAGGAGGAAGCGAAATCGGATTGAACTTCTCAAGGATGAGGAGGGAAACTGGGTGAGTGACTAGGAGGCTCTTCAGAGCATTGCTTTGCAGTTCTTTAGTAGGTTGTACAGAGATGATGCAGCACTCCATACAACAAGAAAAATGTGGATTAGCGACGGAAACTTGGCGACGGAACAATTACCGTTAGAAATTAGCGACGAAAAGCATAATTCCGTCGCTAAAATTGAGTGATTTAACGGCGGTACTACTACTCGTCGCTAAATTTGAAGGAAATTCGTCACGGCAAAATTAACAACGGAAGTTAGTAACGAAAAAATATGGCCGTCGGTAATTACTACAAGTTAGCAATGAAAAATTACCGACGAAAATATACCGTTAGAAATTAGTGATGGAAAGCATATTTCCGTTGCTAAAATTGAGTAATTTAGCGAAGGGACTAACACTCATCGCTAAATTTCGAAGGAATTCATCGCGGTAAAATTAGCGACGAAAGTTAGCGACGGAAAAATACCGTCGCTAAATATGGAGGGAATTTTTGGCAGAATACAAAATTTTGAGTTTACCTACGGAAAATTCCGTAGCTAAATTCCGTTGGTAAATGGAGTTAGCGACGGAAATTTTCGTTCTGTCGGTAAAAAGACGGGAATTATAGGCGGAATATTTTTTTTTGAATTTACCTACGGAAATTTCCGTCGGTAATTCCGTCGATAAATTCTTTTTAAATTCTGAAATTTCCCTCCCACTTGTGTCTTCTTCTTCCTTCTTCCTGTGTCTCCTCTTCGGTTTTCTTGGAGCCCATTTCTCTGTTGTGGACTCTTTTTCTGCTCATCGTCATTGTCTTCTCCAGCCATTGTCATTGTGTCCTTCGGTGGAGGTATTTTTGCAACTACTGTTGTGTTTTTTTGTATATTGGATGAAAGTTAATTTAGGTATTTATTACTTTCGTTTATTTGTGTATTTTGTGATTGGAAAATAACTTTAAGGTATAAATATTAGTGATAGAAGGGACAAGACGTGATTTTAGTTATGATATTGAGATAAATTTTTGATACATGTAAGGTGTTTAATGAAATGTATATTCTTTTAAAAAATAATTTTAGTTCTTTATTTTCGGTTCTTTTTTAGTATGAATTTTATTATTTCAATTCTTTTACTTGAAATAATGAAGTTATCTTCAAGGTAGCTTCTACAGAAACTAAACACTTTGTATGTAAATTTTAAAAAATAGTTTACAGCAAATTTACCGACGGAATAAAATTTCCGTTGGTAAAATATTGGATTTAGCGACGAAATTTTTTTCTGTCACCAATTACCGACGAAATAGCCAATTCCGTTGGTAATTTTCTGACAGAAAAATTTTTATTTTATACCGTCGGTAAGTCTGTAGGTAAATTCCATCAGTAAATTTAACTACGGCCATATCTCCGACGACTTTTTCCGTAAGTAAATTTCGTCGATAAATAAGGTTACCGACGGAATATGTCCAAATTTCGTCGGTAATTTTCATCGCTAAACTCCATTTTTCTTGTAGTGCCTCTTGCTAAACTTGAGATAGTGGAATAATCTTTATGTTGCTTAAAAGAAGTGGGACTCTCATGAAATTTTTTGAAAAAAAATTTCCCAATGAAAAAGTGTCACATGGAATTTATCTGATAGAGACCTAACTCTGTCAGATTTTCCGCCTAGGTAGGACTTGATTTGAACGTCTTGTAAACGTTAGGATTCAATTTAAATGCTCTGAAAATTTGGAGTTTAAGTTAGATTTTGGTGTA
>JANITX010000008.1:58528421-58541461 GCA_027564395.1 Erythroxylum ulei
AGAGGAACAGAAATTTCTGTCCTCGTCCTCTGAGGACGGAACAAAATTTTTTGTCCTCGATAAGCAAACACGTCGAAGGACAGAACTTTCTGTCCTCGTCATCCGTCCTCACGTCCGAGGACGGTAACCAAACGGTGCATAAGTTTTTACTCGTAATCTGCAATCACGACTGTAATATTACGCTTATAGTTGTACCTATTATGCTTTTTCTCGTACTTATATCTGCATTATCCGCAACTTGTCACCAAGGCTCCACCCTTCAGCTCCATTTATCATCAGGGAATGTGAATTATGAAAGCTAAGACCAGAGTTCTGGTGAATGTGCATGCAATCATGTGGGATCTAGAGACATGGACTGACCCCAATGAGTTCATTCTGAAGAGAATCCCGGAAAGTTGGCTGCCTGAGAAAATCGGCGAGCACCAAATGGAATTCAAAGGTCAGAATTTCAGGTACCTAAAGGTTGGAAGCCGTTGGAGAGGATGTCTCAGAACTTCACTGGCAATGTTGGTGACGCATCAAGCTGCTGGTGCATTGGTATGATGCTTTGTATCCTTTCTAATATCTATAGATAGAAAGTATAAGAGATTAAAGGACAGTTTGGTTTCACCTCTCCTTTCTGTAATGTGATTCAGAGTACATTATGACAGTTAATCCAAGGATTGGACGAAACATAGTATACACTAGTCTCAGCAAATCTACAAATTGCTTCTAACTTCAATTCCATTCTCCATCTTCTGTACAGCAGTTTCAGACTCCAAAAATTGCAGTCAAAATGCTCATAATTGTACTTGTCTTTGGTTTTCCTTCTGTACAATGATCTAAAAGAATATACATGAATATTTTCCCTTCTCTGGAACTGCCATACACTGGAACACTTGAAGCCATGCCTCTAGGGGAATCACAAGCCACAAGCTTCTACACTCTATATTCGATGCAAGTTGAAGCTTCATCAAACCAGAAACTTGGCCGCAAGTTGGATAGAAAGCAGAGTCTATTTCACAGTCAAAATCCGAACCAGAATTATCAATTATCGAAAGACTTGTAACATTTATGGATTTCTTGCTGATCCTCTATTAACTCATCTGCTCCCCTCTATTTCCGTAAATCTTAACCTATGTTAACAGTTTTTCACTCGAATCCTTATTTGGATCAATTAGTTCCCTCAGCTGTTGGTGAACCTGAGAACTTGATCTGATCAACAAGTTAAGAAAACAAAATGCAGTTTGTTAGATACCACTAGTCCAGCTAAGTAATGGAGAGTTTGGACTTAGGTCCAAGGATGGATTTATCGGCACATTATCTCCCAAAAGCTGCTGATACACTCGATAAGCCAACACTGACTGTCCATCATTTAGTTCCCCATGTGTGGGCTTCCCCAAGCTGCTTCCCTGCCGCATCATTTTCACAGGGACTCAGCTCTGGAAAAATAGCAGACCCTAGCTGCATTCCTCGAAAAAGATCAGGATTGGATTCATGATAAGAAGGGCCATTGCTGTATACAGCATTTGAGGGCTTTGACATGTTCATAAATCCCTCTTGCAAATAAGCTGACTGCTTTAAAAGATTAAAGGAAACAGCCCCAGCGCCACCAGTTAGGGGTGTGGATGAACCTGAGGTGGTCCGAGGGCTAGATATTGGTGAAGGAGACATTCTCCCATTCAGGTGCTGTGGTGACCTTGAATGCAAAAGGGGGCTGCCAATGGGTGAAACAGGACACGATATGTTCCTTGGAATATGGATGTCACTACAAATGATGGAATAGATATCAGAGCAGAAGCAAAATACACAAGTGGAAACAATATCATAGTTCGGACTCCTGGGAGAGCAAGAGCCAATACCTGAGATGAGGACTCGTTCTCAAAACTCTTGACGAATGAACTGAAAGCATTTCCGAGTCCAAGGAGGGAAAATTTCTCACTTGATTAATTCCCTACGAGCAAACAAAAACAGCAATTAAATTTTATAAGTATCTCAGATAAAATTACTAAAAGGAGACACAAAAACAATGTTTGATCGGCATAAAAAAAGTGTTTAGACAACAAAATTTCTAATGATTGAACGAACACTTATTTCCCTACATTCACTACATTCAGGATGGACCATCATAAGCTAGATGTTCCGAACTTAAATTTCCTCCAGATGCGTGTACATACACAAACTTATTACTGATACTTCACCATAAACTTATTCATGATGCAAAGATATTAAGAGGCAATACAAGATATGAAGCATATATACTTAGAAGAAGACATGATATTCACAAATTCATATAAACCACAGGAAACCAATTTAACATATGAATCCTAGTCAAAATTAGCAAATTACGACAGGGATAGTGCCAGACACTAACAATTAATTCAACAAATTTGCACTTGGTTGACATAAAAATAAAAACACGGAATAGAAAGTTACCAAACTTTTAACCCCATTTGTAACTGCAGAAGGTGGATCTTTAGGTTCAGGGTTAAGAATAGGTCTTTCCAAAGGTGCTGCAGACTTTACAAAACAATGGTCCAAAAGCTGGGAAGCTGTAGGACGGTGCTGCGGGTTCCTTTGTAAACATTGCCGGACGAAATCTTTACCCTCATCAGAGAGGTGATCAGGAATTACTGGAAGATCTTTACTATTTCCAATCTTAAACATGGCGGCAACCTTCAGATCATAATGCAAATATTTCAGATTGTCTAATAGAAGACAGCAGCACACGTAGATAAATATAAGAAGTTCATAATGAGATGAGATGAGATGAGCTTAAAGTTTCATATTGCATCAATACAGATAATTTATATCCCCGTCAACTGAACATACCCCTTCATATTGGCTCCAAGGTGGTTTTGTTGTAGCCATTTCCAGTACTGTACATCCGAGACTCCATATATCCACCGCAAAGTTGCAACCGTTTGAATTCTTTATAACCTGAAAACAATAAATGAATAAACAACTGATGAATGAAGAATCATCACATGATTAAGCATGCAAAAGTCAAAAATTATCCTCAGACCTCAGGTGCCATCCAGTATGGGCTACCCTTGAAAGATAGATGACATGATTGTCCAGTGATCTGTAGAAATAACATTAAGAAAGCACTATTAAATCATAATTGGATCATGAAACTCGTAAAGAAGGTCAAACTTTAGAATTCATTCGCAGAGATAACGTCAATAAACCTACCTTTTGCTCTAAGAGCATCTACCAAAAGAATATTAAGTTAACAAAAGAGTCACCAAAGGTAAGTTAGATGATTGAGAAAAATAAAGAGATTCAACTTGAACACCATTCTACAGATTCCCTACCAATAAACTCACAGGTCAATTAAAGGCATGCCAATTCAAAGGAGAAAATAATTGTCTACTCACATGCTTTGCCATCCCGAAGTCTGCCAATTTAACACGACGCCCATTTGAATCCACAAGTATGTTTGCTCCTTTAATATCCCTGCATGTTAGATTCAGCATAAGAATGTCAGCAATCTTCAAGTTGAGCAGAAAAGAGCCTATAAAGCAGGTAATTCAATTCACCTGTGGACAGTGCTTTTAGAGTGTAAGTACGCAAGTCCTGACAAGATCTGTTGCGTGTAGCTACGAATTGCTAGCTCACCCAACTGTCCATATTCCTGGAGAAGCTTATATATGGACCCACCAGAAACATACTCCAAGTATATATACAGCTTGTCACCAACCTGTGAAGAAGTATTAAAAACCTTCATTAAGACAAGCAACTACATAGATAAGAAATCTATAGGCAAATGAAACGGACGCAAATGAAGAATAAAAGCTTTAATACCACTTGAAGAAGATAATCAACAAAATCCACAGTATCAGTATAGTTGACAAAAAAACTTACTATATTCCTAAATTTGACGGGTTTGAATCAAGATCTGAGCAGATACCTCAAACTAAAAGAACTAGCTTCCATCACCTCACCTCCAATCATAACATTTTTTAGCAAGCAATTTGTCGTGTTTTAACTATTCCTCTAGGTATCATTTTACATCAATTTAAGATCAATGCTTGATACCATCCAAAACCAAATGCGTCCTCAAGCAGCTCCCATGTAAATAAAGCAACCTAATTTGGAAACTTACCAAATTTTATTTCCTATAAAATTCATCTTAACCCCAACATAATTATATGACATAATATCAATTTAAGTCATAACATTTCCACTTAACCCACTTTATTGAGTAGCCTGATTCTCTCTCATATATCCACTATGGCTCATTGCATGTTTATGACATAGACTAAGATATTCTTTTAGAATTAATTTTCCCCTTGTCAAGAAAACTTTAGATCTCTGTAAGCTAAAGCCAAGTGAAATATACATAAAAAGAATAATAACGCATGTTAAGGCATACCGTCTCAGTCCCATAATATTGCACAATGTTGGGGTGTCGCAAGCGGCTCAACAACGAAATTTCCTGTTTGAAGGTTTTAAATGAAATTCAAATTCATTAAGGGAAAAATGAAGAGAAACAAAAAGTCTCATAAACATAAAAAGTTTCTGTATAGTAGCAATGAACTTACCTGCATCAATTGCTTAGCACTTTCCTTAGATTTGGCATCATCTGAAAACAGTGTCACCTCCTTCATTGCACACATCTCACCACTTTCACTAACCAGTTGAAGAAATGAAATGAGACATGCAGCGAGAAGTTCTTTATTGCATATTAAACTTGAAGTCACTAAAAAGGTCATGATGTAAAAGAGTGATTATTAATGTATTACATTATGGGATGTAAATTGTTATCAGTGATTACTAGCTTAATAACCATACTATAAAACAGTAAGGTCTCTCTTATGCTAAAACTGAAGAGTGTATAACAATTAGATACTTCTGGATAAATGTTAACGCACATTAGCATCTGTTTGTCTTGACTTACCTGTTAAATCCAACAAAAACATGACCAAATGTGCCTCTACCCAGTAGTCTTCCCTTTTTCCACCGTGATCCAGGACTCAACGGATTTTCTGCCCTTCCAGGACTTCTTGGAACAGAGGGAGATGTTGCTGCTGAATTAGAATGAGAAAATGGTGATGAATTTGTTACTGGTGGTCGAGGCAAACGATGGCTTTGTTGTTTACCATCATCAGGCCAACTTGTTTGTGTCTCTAAGGTTGCCACCCCTGCTCTAGGATGAATAGGGGTAACAGCACCACTTTGAACTCTAGAACTAGGACCAGGGCTAGACATTCTAGAACTGGGTATTGGAGAACATTCAGGGCTGCCCCTGCTTGGTTGCCAGAATAGCTGTCCTGACATATCCCCTCCCATCGAATTGTGCCCAGAATTGTAACCTGATCCAGGACTGGAGCAGTGGCCAGAACTTAACAAATTGACATCTGAATATGTTTTGCCTGCCCAAAAAGCAGAGTTCATGAGTTGTTCAGTTCCAAATGGCCTTATTGGACTTCTAGAAGGACTTGACATTGAGCTGTCTGGGGCACTGGAGAAAGCACCATTGTATGGAACTTGTAGATTGGGCACATGGCTTCCAAGAGGTCTCCGTTTAGGTGATGTAGGTAGAGTATGATTACCAAACACAAGGGAAGATGGTTTTTTCTCTTCCCTTGCACTGATTTGGCCAATAGAAGCTGACTGCTCCTTGAGCGTTGCACTTCAGAGAAAGTAACATAAATTGCATCAGCAACTAGCTAAAGTATGAAAGCATAAAGGCCACTAATAATGTCCCTAATATTACAATAAAGTAGAAGGCTGACCTGGAAGGGCTGGACACGTTAGTTCTTGTCCCATGCTCGGTGTCAATTGCCTGTGAACTGCGATGAGTAGAATTAGCGGGAACATCACTATCAATGGAGCCCTCACTAGAAACCGAAGCAGTGACCAAATCTAAATCTAGATCTGCTGTATGCGGCCTACCACGAATGCATGCTGGTTTTGGAAGAGGCAGAAACAATGATGATTTTGAATTTTTCTCGGATCTCGGTTTCGCTGATATGCCATTTCCAGAATCCTTTTGCCCCACACCTGGGGTATGCACACTAGGAAGGGGAAGTGGTTGGGCATGGGACCTCGCAGAAAAGCTTTGACATCGAGAAACATGTGTTTTTGAAGGTGAGGGTGACCTGGATTCTGCTCGAGATTGAGATCCCCTCTCAGAAATTGTGTCACTGCAGCGTCTTCCAGACCCTCCTGATCTGTTGTTTGACTTAATCTCAGATGGGCTTCTAAACCTTCGATGTAGTGTGTCAATGAAACTTTCTTTGGATGATTTCTTCTTCACTTCTTTAGATGATGACTTCCACCATGAAGGCATGTTTTTCGTTTTCTTAGACTTACAGAACCAAAGGTTTCTCAAACCTATTTAATCTCCAGCATCACAATTACTTCACAATATGTCCATGTTTTATTAATAACACATGAAAAACTTGTTTGGCTTGATAATGTACAATAATCAACTTTCCAAACCACCGGTAACGACTCCAGGAATTTCGATAAATTAAGAGCTCAACATCATCAATTTCCAGGAACAATTAGTGTGAGATTTATAGTTTTATTAGGAAGCAAAATACCTGCACAGATAAAATAGTAACTTCATTATGAGAATACTATTTATTATGTGTAAAATGAAACAGTGCCATTTAAACATTATCCTTTCCTTAATGAAAATTCTGCAAATGCACGCATCTGTGTATATTTGGAAGTGTACTTAATAAATGGACTTTTGCAAATGAGAGCAAAACAGGAGTCAAAATCCAGTTAACATAACAAGGTCATTGACCTTAAGTGGAAAAGTCAAAATTGATCCAGAAATCAAAGATAAAATGGTTCCCGGTTCTGTGGAAAAGCCTTAAAGCATTCTAAATCTTAGCACCTACAATGGATTGTTCAAAGAACATACACCATTGACTTCAACCAGAAAAAACACGTCTTTAAAAATTCAACTCCCACTATCTCAGTATGCATATCTTTAACAATAGCAAATATGTCTAAAGGAATTTAAAGAAATTACCCTCAAAATACTCGACATGTCATAGTTTCAGATTCCAGATTCCAGATTTTCTTGCAACCTGAAATAGCATTACTACTTAAACGACTAACACCACTAAATTGCTTTACTCACTTACATTTCTCTTCCTTTCCCCGATTAACCCAGGAACCAAACAAACATTTGCGATCCCAATCACTATAGGTTCACAAAACCAACAAACAGATCTACATGTAGAATCAGAAACAACAACATACGACCTAAATTAACAAACAATAAGTGCCCAGATGTAAACTACAATTACACACTACAAGAAAAAGGAACAAAACTAAGCCGGACACTTACCATGAGTTGGAGGGCAGAAGCTAGACAAGAGCACTGATACGTCAGCCCAAATCGAAACAGCGAAAAGATTGTAAAATCAACTTCTTTATACTCGAAAGGGCCGTTCTTGAAACAGCCTGATAAGCGTTTCGGAATCTAAGAACGTAGCAACCAAAAAGGAAAGATTTTTCTTTTCTTTGCCTCGTGAATTTTGAGAGCTGGTGACGAGATCGCGTGGAGAGAGAAAGAACAGGAGAGAGAGGAACGAGTACGCCCGAAACATGAGGATTGTAAGAAAATAAATGTAAGAATATTTTTAGAAAGTTAATAATGTCTGAAGTTATTGCAAGTGTGTGAAATTATTACATTCGCTATTTTATTTTTGGTAACGATACGAGATTAAGTCATAGTTTAATTAATTTAAAATTATTAAATTTTATTTTTTAATATAAAATAACAATAAAACACTGTAATATAAATAATATATATACCTCACTAGATGTTATCAATATCACTATTCAATCTAAATTTTAGAAATTATTTTAAATTTAACTTAATTTATAAAAATTAAATTTTATATTAATAATATTATGATACATCTATTTAAATTATTAATTAAAAATTAGTTGAACCATATTTTATTATATTATTTATTTACTTATCAAATTCATTTTTTTAACAAAACTTAACATTCAACAGTTATATAAATTATTTCTCATATTAAAAATAATCAATAATTGACTTGTGGTTCATTTTTAATTTTCACGACAGCTACAAAATAGACGGGATTTTCAATTACCATAAAATAATATATAATGAATTAATATAAAATAAAATCACTGTCTTAAATTCTATATTATTACTTGATTGCGCTACTCTTACCATTTCACAAGCCCGCAAGAGTGACCTAAATGCTTTTTTTATTCGTTAATAAGACAAGTTTAGTGTGAAATTTTGTTTCCATAATTCTGAAGTTATAAGTTTGGAACAAATTTTATGATAATTTATTATTTATTAAATTAAAAATTTAGAAAAAGGGTCTTGCTTATTTTAAAATTTTAATTTTAAATAAGTAAAATTTCATATGTTACTAATAATTATCTATCTTTTTATCTCAACAAATTAATTAGTCCTTATAAGCCTTATCTTATCCTAATGTTATTGACTACAAAAAAAAGTCTTCAAAATGTTGTATTTGTTGTTTAAACAAACTCTTGCAAAACTATCCAAACCTTTTTATAAATCTTAAACTTACATCAAAAGATCTTTTTGAACTATTAAAAACAATTGAAAAATAAGGCTTAAATTCAGCCAAGATGTTCTGTGCCAATAATTTCTTCAATCCCTAAAAAACAGTATGACATTATATGAATAATTGAAAAATATCTAAATTAAATATAAAGGGATCTAATTAGATGTAATCCCCTTTTTATATTTTAACTATAAAAGTGGAAAAAGTGGAAACTTGGCCTACTAGAAATAAATACTTTTTGTGCAATTTGATGAAAGTTGTTCATAGACTTCATCACTACTTGGGCATTGCCCAATTAGGGGAGGGGTCCATCCACAACATTATGAGGTGTTTTGAAAGATTATGCTCATATCACACTTTATTCCATTTGTGACTTTAACACACATGGCCTTTCCTTAATCCATTCATAACAAAAGTGGGATTAGTTCACTAAGCATATTGATCATCAAAAAGCCTTACAAAGTGACGGGAGAGTAATGAAAGTTCATAGATCCTTTTTTTTTATAAAGGAGAAAACCGAAAATACCTTACACACGCTTATATTAAATATTTATTTTTATATTTATCTATCTCGAATTTTATTAAAATGATTAGTTTAAAAGTTAAAAATTTTAAAAATAATGGTTCGAAATACATGTTTCTGATGTTAAAATTTTAAAATTAATAATAGATTACATATTTATGAAACAAATTTTCTTTTCAAATTATTGGAAAATTAGATTAAAACAAAAGCAAAGAATAATCCAAATAACATAAAAAAGCAATAAAATATGAATACTCGTAGTAGGAAGTGAAGGAGTGTGGAAAAAAAAGTAATAATAATAAATGAGCGGGGTCCATGAGATGTAGACCCTATCACCATCCTCGCACGTGCTATAGCCCCACTTGACTTTCTTATCATGTTTGTTGTCGACTTGGCATTACCAAGACAAAGACGGTTCTTGATTTTATTTTATTTTTTAAATAAAAAATAAAAAAAATATTATTTAGTGTAAAACGACGGTATTTTTTTTTTATAATTGTTGGACCTCGAGTCAGGACAATTGAGCTTAAGCCTACCTAACCTGAGATCGGACCTTATTAACCTGAGCCTAACCGTTGATCTTCTGGATCGAACCCAAATGTCATCCTAACACGGGAGAACTACATTATGAGTGACGTCCTTTTGGGAAATGGGTTCCGGAATTTGAGCTAGCGTGGTAGATTTTAACGTTATGTTTGGTTGTAACTAAAGTTTTTAATAGAATAATTTATAATAAAATAAAATATAAATAGATACAATATTAGAAAATTATTATTTAAAAAGGGTAGAAACGTTTATAATATAATATACTAAAATATTGTTTGAATGAAGGTTTATAATGTAATATATCGTAAAATTCTTTATCATTTTAAATTTCATCAAAAACCTCCGATTTTATCATTTTTATTGTTCCGATAAAATGGGAAGTAATATCAAACCCTCCTCTCCCGCTTTAATGGAATTATAAACTTTTTTATTAAACGATAAAATATTATTACCTTTTATTTTATTATATTAATAAACTCTCAACCAAACATAACCTGATTGTCTTTTTTTTTTTGTCTCACGGTAAGATGGTAACGGTTAGCAACTGTGGGTTGGGTTCGCATATCTTGTATGGCCTGGACTTAATGAAGGTGGGCTACACAATATGACTTGGAAATAAAACAGTACCAACACAAAGCTCGATTTTTATTAGCCCAGCCCAATCTGACTAAGTCAGACTCGATCATAATTACAACGATCGAACTGGTTTGAACTAAACCGATTTCAATCGTCACTATAATTAATTACATATATTAAGATAATAGGATTATCATCATCTTATGAGTGTTAAGCCAACAGCAGTAACCAGAAGAGTAGAGGGAAATCCAAATTTAAGATGCTTCCAAAAAGACAGATTGTATCCAAAATGTCGTGCACTTCTTGCTTGCTCACATACTATCAAGTTGGCAGCTGATCCCAGGAGGGATAGGTTCCCAGCAACTGTGCTCACCCAAGCTAAAATCAACCAGGCCTTCTTCTCCTCTGTGGCGGATATAGCTGCTGCCGATGCCGCAACCCGAGATCCGAGCAACAGAACTAAGAAATTAGGAACAGAAAGAACAGGCAGTTTGAATGAGTTGAGCCACCAGAAAGTTGCAATTCATAGTAGGAATGTTCGTGTCAGTAGTTCATGATCGTGTACATTATGTTAGTAGTTATCATATTGTAGTGAACAGGGCTTGAACTATCAAGAGTTATGAACTTGAAATATTAGCATACCAGTTGGTACATTGGAGGCCAAATTTGACAGGAGGAGTATGACAACAGCAAGTAATGCAGTTCCAGCAGCATGGTTTACATGTGTATAAGGCTCCAACTTGTCCCACATAGAGCTTGGAACTCCGGTTTTGTTAAAGCCGTTGACCGTGATGAACATTCCGCAAAAGAATATCAACAGTGAGTAGGAGACCTGAGGCAAAAAGGGAGATATGAAACGGATTTTTGCGGAAGAAATTAGATTTTTCTTTTGAATGTTTCTACAATGGAGGGGAAAAGAACCTGGTGGTTATAGATTTTACCTTGTTAAGGCTTGGTCTAGCATCCTCGAAGTCAAGAACCACAAGAACAATTGCAGCAGTTATGGCAGTCCAGGACATGTTTAGACCAGCAAGCAAAGCAACAAGCATGCCAACTGTGACGAGATAAATACATAATTTCAACAACCTTCTTTTCCACTTGGAGTTTGAGTCTTCAATGAACTCTGATATCTCAACAGAAGAAATATCTCTTACTCTTTCCACTGAGCTCTCCCTCTTTGAAGAAACAGTTTCTTCCCTTCTCAGAGAACCATCAATCTCTTTGGAAGAATCTGCTGAACTGCTAGGGACATTGTTGATTTCATTCTCAGTTGATGTTACACGGTTCCTCAGAGTCTCAGGGTGGCTTATTGCGCTGGCGGAGCCATTCATGGTGGTAGTTTCCAATGCAGAGCTTCCCTCTTGAGAATTTGAGTCTGAAAAACTTTCCAAAGTAGCAGGTGAAAACCTATGAGAATGCACATCCTCATCTGAAACAACTTCTGCAGTTGCATCTTCTTCATCCTTCTGAGTTGAAGATAACAACTTCCAGTACATGCACATAAGATATATAATATTCACAACAACTCCCACAAGCATTGATGGGAGAATTCCAGTGACAAAAGCTCCAAAAGACATCTTACTACTGATAGCTATGACCAGATTCTGAGGGTTGCCAATTGGAGTAGCTGAAGAACCAATGTTTGAACTTGAAGCAAGAGCAAGCAGAAATGGATGAGGGGGAAGATTATGCTGCCTTGCAATTTTCAAAACAAACTCAGTCAAAATCACACAAGAGGTGTCGTTGGTGAATAAAGCACTTGAAATTGCAGAAATGACACAAATTCTACATAGTAAGTCCTTTGCTCCTAGGCTCTTCCATGCCAGCAAATTACCCAAGTATCTAAACATGTCTGCTCTCTCAAGATAAATACTAACAACCATAGTCCCAAAGAGAAGCCCAAGGATTGAGAGATCAATTGCAGCATATGCTTCATCTGGAGTTTCCACTCGGAATACTACCATAAGCATAGCTCCAAGGAGGGACCCTGCAGTCCTTCCTATTGGCAGAAAAGGGACAGAAGGGAAAACAGCAAGCACCCAGAAGATCCCGAATGCAATTAATCCCAGAACTACTTTCACAGCAGAAGCAATGGCCATATCTGTTCACTTGATCAAATTCAGAGGTAGCTGATACAGTCTCGTTTTATGGTTGCTCCAACTTGCTTTCAGTCTAAATCTCAAAGACAAACATTACTACATCGAGCCAAATTCAAGTACTCTTCCTAACATGATCTCACCTGCGAAAGGAGGCTCTCCGCAGCAATTTTTGGTATGATCACCGGGCAGATTCCAATACACGTGCAACTCATCAACTGACACGCGCCCAAAAAGGGTTGACTTCTATGGACTTGCGACAAAAGCAAACCGTGCTAAGTTCAAGATTGGATGAGGTTTTAGATTACATGCTTGACTTGTTAGAAGATACAGCCTTCCTCGTTAAAATCCAAGAGACACGTGTTCTCAAATGTAGTGCCCACGTTTTAGGTTCTCCATCACCAGCAATTGTCTTTACCTTATTTCGTCAACCCCCGTGAAAGCAAGGTTTCGTCTTTACTTTTACCCATCAAACGGTTTGTTTAACATATCTGACAGAGCTCTTTAGTGTATCCAATAGAAAGTGGTTGGTACCTCATCTGCCATGGTTGATCATGTCCAGATTCTAGACTTGTAAATCGAAACTCTGCCAGATTTATCTCGCCATTAAATGAGTTCAAGCCTGTTCATTTTATTGGACCAATGGTGGTTGACAAATTAAATCCTACTTATGTTTTGATAATAATAAAATGTATAAAATTGGTTAAGAAATTATTTCAGGTATTTTGGACTGACTTGAGGATTAATGCAAATCAAGATAATAATAATCTCCAA
>JANITX010000008.1:58682346-58694769 GCA_027564395.1 Erythroxylum ulei
CAAAAAGCTACCTTATCCCTGTCACAAAGCTAACCTTAGACCAACATCCATAGCTACTTTTATGCAGCTAAATGCTTGAAACATGAGTTAGGACTCATAAACAAGCATAATCAATCAAAAATAAACCACATTTGAACCATTCATAGGCATTGAACAAAAAGTGAAGTTAAGCTGAAATTCAAGTATACCAAATGAACAGTAACGGACTAAGTTTTGAAAAATCATAACTTAAGCTATAGACCTCAGAATTTAGTGATTGAAGTTGCTATCTCTTCCTTTTAATGAGCTCTATATGCTCACCAAATATCATAGGACAAGGAGGTTTGTGCTAAAAGTTAATAATATGTGCATTGAAAAAGAGTTCCAGCATAATTTGTAGATTCTGACATATCAAGTAAAGCTCAAAAATACTTACAACAATAGCATTTGAGAGTTCTTAATGAGCATCATCAAGTTTCACAGCCATTTTGGCAATTTTGTGAGAAAGAACTTTTTGGCGGGTTTTCCAATCTGCATTCCTCCAAAGGCCATTAGGAATCTCACTCAAGCCAAAACCCAACATATGCCGTCAAGCTTGGCATACTTGAAAAAATTATAATATCTACACCTCCAAATTCCAAACTTCAAGGAAGGCAATCTCAAGTTCAACGATGGTTTTCATAGTCGTTTCACATACATAGAAGATATACTTATGGCATATATGTACAGAAAGAAAACGATTTCAAAATTGTCAAATCAGATATCACAAGGGAAGAACGAGGACTCTGAAATGTAGACCATGCATATATTTATTTTTTCAGTAATTCTGACTTGAAACTATAACAGGTTAAGCGATTGGGTGTTGCCAACAATAAAAAAAGTTAGATTCTATATGAATGTATGTCTGCAATATGACAACTAAGGGACCATTGATCACTAATATAAGAACAAAATAAAAAGAGTAAAGATCATCACAGGACATGTTTCCCAGAAGGAGTGTTATGTGCCTGCAGCTCAGTAAGGTACATTGCAATATATAATAGAGTATAAGAATATGAACCCAAATGATATTTGGCATACCACGTAAGTAAAAATGTACTCCAATATGACCAACTCCAAAAGAAAGAAATGCCGCCATTGGAAAGTGATAGAATTTTATCATTAATTGTGGACTAGCATAATTGAAATTATTTTGTACAAACCTCGATTAATTAGATGTCAATGGTAATTCTCTCTTTAACGTGTTATTGGGCATGTGTTCATGGGCTCGCTATGATGGGTAGGCTTGGCCCATGTATTGTAAAGCACAGGAGGCTCTACTGCTAGCTAACCTTTAAATACAGTCGCCCCATTGAGAACTGTATGTGCTTTTGCTAATTAGGTTTTGGAATAGCAGTAGTAAATCCCCTGCATCTCTGTCGCTCCGTTTCACAAAACCACAATGGATTCAATTGTTTCGCAATTTTCAGGTATTTATCCATTCAATTATTAAATCTAGTATGTTGCAATCATAGGGTTAATTAATTATGTTGATTAATTATGAAATTATTCTGAAATCTTGTAAAAGAATCATGGTAATTCTCTCTTTAACGTGTCATTGGCCTGTGTTCATGGGCTCGCTATGATGGGTAGGCTTGGACCATGTATTGTAAAGCACAGGAGGCCCTACTGCTAGCCAACCTTTAAATACAGTCGCTCCATTGAGAACTGTATATGCTTTTGCTAATTAGGTTTTGAAATAGCAGTAGTAACTCCTTTACATCTCTGTCGCTCTGTTTCACAAAACCACAATGGGTTCAATTGTTCCGCAATTTCCAAGTATTTATCCATTCAATTATTAAATCTAGTATGTTGCAATCATAGGGTTAATTAATTATGTTGATTAATTACGAAATTAATCTGAAATCTTGTGTAAGAATTTCTTTCAATTGGTATCAGAGATTGATTAACCCTAATTGTGACAACTGATTTTGGGTAATTTTCGAGATTACATGTTTTTTGTTTTTTGTTAATTTGTCGATTTCAAAATCGGTCTTGTTAATTTCTGGGAAATCGTTTTTGTGGTTGTTGATTTGTTTTGGTTTGGTGTCAAAGCATATGGTAGGTTTGTTAAATTGTCTGTTGTCTTTTGTAAACCACAAGAACTCAAAGAACCGAACCATTAACGTTTTCTTTTGACTTTTCTAATCCTTTTCAATAGCTTTTTTCCTTGAAATTGATTGAGGGGTTTGATATATCTTTAAATTTTGAATCTAATGACACCAAATTTGATGAAAGTGGATCAAAAATAAAGGAGTTATTGACGGTTTACTAAACCAGGTCAAGCAACCCGGATACCAGCCAGCCGGGCGAAGAAGATAAAGCCCGAACTGGCTAGTCCTCGCCCACGCGCACTAGTGGCGTGTGTGGGCGCGTGCAACAACCTCCAATGGCCATTTTCTCCAAATTTTTTCCTACTTCACTTGCCCAATTCTATTTTATGATATTTTTTCTGTAATTTTTTGAATACTGGAAATTTTATTTTTATTTGTTTGAATTTTAAAATTAATAAAAATATTGTGTACTCTCCGAATTTTTCCTTTAAAACTTTTGTACTTATTCCTAGTCTTATTTAAGCTTATGGAGACTTTTGTACTCTCAGTGTTATATGTTTATGCACCAAAATTAATTTTTGATGTAATTTATGCATATAATATTATATTATATGATTACTGTGATTAATTTTGTAATTGTGGTACGAATTGAACCTATGGGAATAATCTTGAGGAATGTTATTGTCAAGGGCAAAGCAAAAAATTTTGTTAATAATATATTTAATGAGTACGTTAAAGTTTGATGATAATAAAACATTTAAGAAGCACAAAGAGTTAAAACTTGCCGAATCGGTTTTTAATCCATTTATTAATTACGTAACAAAAGGATAAAGCACGCATGAAAGAAACGCGGTCCCACAACAGCTTTCTCTAGAAGTCGTCGTCGCCGTAGTCAATATCATCCTCCACTTTCTCCGCCGCGTCATCGGCGATCTTATCCTCCAACGCGTCAAAACCCTCCGCCAATGCAAGTCCACCCAAAGCTCCGGCCACCGCACCCACGGCTAATCCCGTCCCCATCCCGAACTTGCTCTTTGGCTTACCCGCCTGCGCATACTCATTCTGACCGTAACTCGGTTGTCCGTAACCCGGTTGTCCGTAAGGTGCCTGTGGAGGAGGAGGAGCTGCGTATGGATAACAGCTTGGCGGTGCCGTTGAGTAGTACGGACTCGGCGCGTAAGGATTTCCGTAAGCTGGCGGCGCGTACTCTCTCGATGCCTGACGTTGGACCCCGTACGGTGGTGCGTAGTAAGGATCGGTCGGACGGTAGGCTGGCTCTTTGACTGCAACTTTGACTTCAAGCTTTCCATGCGGTCTACCAGAAGGACGCTTGAGATGAAGTGAGCGTAGCACGCGCTCTCCATAACCGGCTTCTTCTATAACATCGCGGAGCTTGAGCTTGGCCGATCCGATGAGCGGTTTGGTGTCCTCTTCGGAGTCGGATCGGACATGAACCACGTCGATGTACAGCGTCTGATCCTCGACGGGACCAGGAGGCAAGGGGATGACGACGGTGTCATTCCACACCGGCGAAGTGTCGCCGTTATCGTCGACTCTGGTGGAGCACTTGCTGCTCCGATCCACCCAAAGAACAGCATACGGCCTCAACGGACCGTAGCGCCAGTTGACATTCTTCAAGTCCTTGGCCGACGAGACGGTTATTTCTAACTCTCGGGAAGCCATTTGTCAAAGCAGGGGTAAATTGGGAAATCAGACAAGAATCTCAAGGTTGCGTTTGTAATGCAAAGCCGTTGCGTTCTGCTTCTCTATTTATAGTCTGGTGAACTGGATCATGCTACCAAGGTGATTAATTGCTAATTACCTTATTAATCCCAATTTTTAATATTACATCAACGAGCTACCTAACTAATAAGGGTGAAAGTAATATTCCATTATCAAAGTCTTCATTCTTCGAGATGATTCACATGCTTTGATTCTTTGTTTTGTATTGTATTGTATTGTACCTACCTTGGTAGTATGCTTAACTGGGGTAGGAAGTAGGATACGATTAATATAGGCACAGGTATTGCTTAAGGATTAAGATTATACAAAAGGACAACACGTGGCTGTTCACGATTGGGTAACAAATAGGAGTAGAGGACAGTGGTTCGAATTTGGAAACTTAAGAAAACTGACGTCTGTGGGTGAGGATAAAGATCAGATGCGACAGAGAACAAGAGGTGGAGTGATTATGAAGGCCTTGAATATTCCTGCAGGCGAAGAAGATGAGCCAATAAAGTTTTACCCGGTTTGGACACGGAGAGATGTGGGCCGTCCGATGCAGTCAAGCAGCTTTGTTTTGGTTGGTCCTGCACCCCACTAGAAATTGGATAAGAGAACTTGAGGAGGAGCATTTTTTGAGGTAATCTAAAGCTTTATTTCGTACGTTGTCACAGCAACCAATGTCGTGACAGTTCTTGCAATGCTCGTGGAAAAAATATGTTAAAATTAGAGATGGTCCCCGATAGAGATGGAATAGAAAAAGGATAAATAAATTGGATTCATTTATGAATAATTTTGATGTGTAGTAATGAAATGATAAGAACGTCTGAATCAATTTTAAAATTAGAAAAATTAAACTCGAGTTTAGATTAATTATTAAAAATTTTAAAATTATACTAAATTTTATGTATTAAAATATTTGATTTTATTGTTGAAATATTGATATATACAATCAAGTGAGTATGGGTCCAATTTGAATCAATTTAGGGATGCTAATAGGTCCGGGCAGCTCCTAACTTGACTCGACATCACATTTTTTAAAAGAAAATTTGACAAACTGATGTCGCTTTGTACCTTTTTGTCAGGTTACAAATTTAGTCAGGTTAAGGTGAGAAGTTTCAACCTGTAGACCAATCAACCTTGGTTAAAGTCTGGTCGAGTCATATATGCTATCCTTAAATTGATTTGTTTAAGATTAAATTATTTATATTTAATCATTTGATAAAATTTTAAAATGTTAATATAATTTAAACTTAATTTTTTTGGTTTACTTTAAACTTTTTTTTTTTGTAATTTATAGATTGTTACTAAGAAAAGATGTATTAAATTGTATAAATATATTGTTTAATATTAAATTTGAATATAATAAAATAAAGATATTATTTAATCACAAAAATTAAAAAATTTAAAAAGAAAAGTTGTGTAGATTAATGACAGGCACAAGATGACTCTTTTCATTTCCATAATGAATGGATGGATGAAGAGGGGTACGGGATAACGCAAAAAAATAAGAAAAGATGAATTGATCCCATTAATAACCTTCCTCCCTAGATCTGACTATTTAATGGATAAATAAATGAAGAAGAGTATAAAGTGACATACGAAAATTGAACTTGTTAATGACCTTCCTCTCCTTTAATATAAATTAAGATTAAATCCTTCTTTTTTACTTTAAATTAAGTTATTTGTTCGAAATTTGTAATTTGTGGATTATTATTGTACCAGTTCCAGAAAAGACACGCGGCGGATAACTGGCGGGCTTTCTTTGAACCTAAATAACAGCCATGTCATGCTTACTGTTAAACCCCGAAAAGTACATACTGAAAACCTAAATCCTCGAGTCCTCGGTTTCCAAATCCTTGGGAAAGCTCCAGTTCACCTCTGCTCATCAGTCTACGTTCTTTGTAATCTCAAGTTCCGCTAGCTTTGGTGAGAATGGCTCCTCCAAGAGGTAGAGGAAAGCTAAATGCCTCATCCATTTTTTGTTTGTTTTGTAGGAAGGTTTGAGCTTTTTTCCGAGTCATGTATTTCTTTCTGTTTTTGACCATTGTCAAATGATTGCTTGATTAAGGCCGCAGTGGTGGAGGTGGGTTTAGAGGAGGAAGAGGCGGTGATGGAGGAAAAGGAAGAGGCAGAGGGGGAGGTGGTGGAAGAGGATTTGGCGCCAGAGGAAGTGCCATGAAGAGCGGTGGCCGCGGAGGAGGAAGAGGACGAAGTGGTCGTGGTGGTGGAATGAAAGGTGGGAGTAAGGTTATTGTAGAGCCTCATAGACACGAAGGAGTGTTCATTGTAAAGGGTAAAGAAGATGCTCTTGCTACTAAGAACATGGTTCCTGGTGATGCTGTTTACAACGAGAAGAGAATTGCCGTTCAGGTATGTCTTTCTTAATGGTTTATGATAGCTGTGTTTCAGTCTTTCTTCATTTGGTTGTTTCATGTCAGTTTTAAGTGAAAATTTATATGATTTTTCAGAACGAGGATGGAACTAAAGTAGAATACAGAGTGTGGAATCCTTTTAGATCAAAGTTGGCGGCAGCTATTCTTGGTGGTGTTGATAACATATGGATTGTAAGTTTCTAATTTGAAGATTGAATTTAAAATCGTTTTATCATTGATGTGATTCATAGTTGTTTTGATTTACATAAATATTGACCATGTCTATAATTTCGTGGAATTTTAGAAACCTGGTGCTAAAGTACTTTACCTTGGTGCTGCTTCTGGTACTACTGTCTCTCATGTGTCTGATATTGTTGGTCCTGTACGTAGTCTATGTTGGATTATTGCTTTGTAAGTGATTTCTTAGTTTTCGTCCATGGTCCATACAAGTTGCTGATAAGATATTTGCTTCTGTTGGTAGAGCGGAGTGGTCTATGCTGTAGAATTTTCTCATAGAAGTGGTAGGGATTTAGTTAACATGGCAAAGAAGAGGACAAATGTTATACCCATCATTGAAGATGCAAGACATCCGGCCAAGTATCGCATGCTTATTGGCATGGTGGATGTTATATTTTCTGATGTTGCTCAGCCCGATCAGGTCTACTTCTTTCATGTTCTTGTTTTGATTTGTGATTGTTACAATGATATAGAATAATCGGTTTAGAGGTGGCAAGCTTGCTTGAGGAAAGGGGATTCACTCCACTTCAATGTCCTGTTTACTTATTTATTTGTATTCATATTTCTCCTTCTGTTCATTGTTGTCTTTTGTTTTTAGTTATTTCTTTGCCGGTTCCTCGTTTGTTTTCAGTATCTATGTTTTGTATTTGCTTTATGGCTCTGAACTTCTCTACATGTGACGAGCTTTACTTGGATTTCCTATCAGGATTGCATGGATGATGCAATTATTAATACAGTTCAAGTAGTCATTTTGAATTATTTGTTGAAGCTTTCATGTTTATATTTAACAATTGAACAATCCAGCATATGACGAACCACTCGGATTCCCCTTCAGGACAGCATGGGTGATGCAAATCCCGAGTTTCTGATGCATTTATTAGTTTTGATGCAATCTTTGTTTTAAGTGTTCTAAAATTAAATTATTTTCGTATCTTCATTTTTTCCTTTTTATATATTCGCTTTTTGTTTATTTTTATACGACTTTCTTGGTCATAATTTGCTTTTCAGAATGTGACTTCAAGAATTACTATCTTTTAGAACTTGTTGAGTTCTTTATGATTCTGTATAGGTTTTTCCACTATGATTTGGTAATGTAACAATGAACATAAATTATGGTTCTAGGTTGTACTATATTTATGGTATTTTAACTGGGTTTATATATGCATCAGTATCCTTTTTTGGGTTTAGCAATTTATGTGCATTCTGCAGTACAGGAAAATTTTGCCTTCTGTTATCTACTCCCATCTCCGGCTAACCACTGATGCTAGTATTGTATGTGTGTCGCCTGCCCCTGCCTTAGTGTTCGATAAATTCACCCGCATAACAGCATGTGCAAGGCATCGTGCTTGGCCTATTACTAGACCTGAATGTTCTGCTAATGGACCATGTGATTTAAGTATCCTTTTGGTTCAGCTTCTAGTTCTCAGAATTATATGCTTTCCTGAATTAACTTTGCAGGCTAGGATTTTAGCCTTGAACGCTTCATTTTTCCTGAAAGCTGGTGGTCATTTTGTTATATCCATTAAGGTGGGTTTCTTTAGATATTTCATCTCCACAAGATAATGTGATTCCTTTTGCGGTACTGCGCTTAAGCGGGTAACATTGCGAGTTCAGGCAAATTGCATCGACTCCACTGTTCCTGCAGAGGCTGTGTTTGAGAATGAGGTGAAGAAGATGGCACAAGAGCAATTCAAGCCTGCTGAGCAGGTGACACTTGAGCCCTTTGAGCGAGACCATGCTTGTGTCATTGGTGGCTATCGTATGCCAAAGAAACAAAAAGGTGCTGTTGCTGCTTAGTCTGGACGCCATGTTTGTGTTACTATCTCCAGTTGCTAATAATATGTTTGTCGTACTCACTATAATCTTCTAATCTCCTGACAACTCAAGCGCTATTCCTCTATGATCTCCTGATCAATTGTGACAAATCATAAACTAGAAATTGGCCGGAGAAACTATGCATGGCAATGGGTTGAAATTTAAAAGAAAAGCCTGAATCTGATCAGGATTTGTATTGCCCTTTTTTTTACAAGCCAAGCCGGATTTTTTAGGTTTGGTTCGAAACTAAGGCTAACCTGAATTTCTTTTGTTAATTTTAAATTAGGTGTCATCTTCAAAACTGAATCACGAGAGAAAAAATTTAAGGTTTAAAAGATTTAACTGATATTAGACCGTCATAAATAATTCTCTTTACTAAATTTAATTTAAAAATTATTAAGTAGAAATTAATTGATTTATTTTAGTTCATAAGAATTCATTAATATACAAAAATTTACTAATTAATTAATCAATTTTTAATAATAAAAATTATTAAAGTAAGATGAGACAAGGTTAAAAATCAAATTGAAAAGTTGAAAAGTTCAAGATTTTTATACTTTGATTCAGTTAAATTTTTAATCAATATTGGATAGAAATGAAAGCATGTTAGAATTTATGAATTTAAATTATATTTATTATTTAATTTTGAGTTTCAAATAATTCATTCAAACACTAATAATTCATTTAATTAATTTACAAATTTTATATATTTGATAATTTATCTAAAAAGACAGAATACAATTTTTATTGATATATAAAAAGAAAATTTGCTCAAGGGCACGTGTAAAAGGAAATTCCACGGTTTTTCAAACAGAACTTGGGTAACACTTATTGCTGATCAATGCAGAGATAAAGTGCTTGGCCCATGATAGGGTGTAAAGTAACCAGAGTGTTTAAACAACAAATTGATGTTTTCCAAGGTAAAAGGCATTCTTGCAAGCTCAAAATTTGCAGACTCCTCATGAATCCAAGACCAAAGAGGATTTGACAAGAAACATGAATCTTTCTTAGGAGTCTTGAACAGTTGAGAGCACTTGCAACATTTGATGGTCCTGAATCCAACAGGACAGGCACTTCATGCTCCATTATCAACCTTCTCAATGTTAGTGTCATGACCGCCCCATTTTCGCATGCGTTCTGATGTTTGTGCAACCTTCGGACACATTTTTAAGATTAGCACACTTAAATCATAATCATGTTCTCGGGGAAGAGTTCAATTTTCATGAAAATGTTGCTTTTACCTCTGAGTTCCAGTTGGTTTTGTAAAGAACAAATAAGAGAAGCAAGGTCTGCAATAAAGTTCCACCCAGCATTCCTCCCCAAAGTCCCTGGAATGAATGAAAGGTATCAGCAAAAAACCATTCTTGTTAGCAGAATCTGATCGTAACGCATTAACGACTCTGAGCAAGTTTTCCATTGTGGAATTTCAATGAAATGTAGTAAATGTCTCTTAATTCTTGCAATTCATGGAAGATAACTGGAGGCATTGAGGTAAAACAACTGAACAAATAACAGTTACAGAATTTGCAGTACCATGAATCCCAATTTTGCTCTGTAACCGAGCAAGAAACCAAGCGGAAGCCCAAATATATAGTAGCAACCTACGTTGATATAGGCCACCAATGCTTGCCAACCAGCACCAACGGCAACACCTATAACAAATTTGCATAAGTTATCAGAAGGTTTTTGCTGAGACATGAGGCTCTCAGTTTAGAATCACATACAACGGATACCTGATATCACTGGCTGAACACTGTTAAGTACCATCGTAACGCCAAGAATGTAGGCGTACTTAGAAACAGTTTTTTGCAGGATTTTGCTGTTTGTAAAAATGACAGGGAAATGTTCTCTAGCTACCATTATAATAACCATGAAAAGCAGCCCAATTACAAGGCATTGCAATACTGTCACATAGACTGAGTATTTGGTTGCTCTTGGACGTCCTAAACCAAGCTCATTGGATACTCTGACACTGATGAAGCAATGAAAAATGAGGATCAGTTACAGTAAGGCAACAAAAAGTAGGTTAAAGCCATTAAGAAACGAACAGGACACAGCCGAAATGTCAACAGGGTATATCCGCAAATTGAGTTGAAGTCATTTACCTTATGGCAACATTGATTCCAATGAACAACATCCCTTCCCAGCTATTGAAATTCATGCTGAAAATTGAAAGATAGAACGAACCTTAGTATCCGTAAGACTTGGATTTTTACTTGAATGTCATATGCAAATCACGTCATGAAAATAGCTCGATTAGTGAATTAATTCCAGGGAAACAGAGACTCGCCATATAGACAAGGAATCAACTGCGAGAACAGCATTATCGAGGTGACCAGTGAGAATAGTAAGACTCATCATATACCAAATCTCTAAGCAAAGCATCACAGCAGAAGCAAATGAGAGCCTAACAAAGGCCCAGATATCTTTGAAAGCTGCCCATGACAACCCATGCCATGCATCTTTACACCAACCTACACAGTAAACAACTTGAGCTATGGCCAATGCCCAACTCGAGATGTTATAAGCTATGGCTGCACCAACCAAATTCAAACCAAGTGTATATATGAAAACCCAGAGCATCAGAATGTGCAGGAGGAACACTACAAACCCAATCCAAGTTAGTACACCAACTTTGCTTTGAGCCTGCAGGAACTTGGAGGATGGGAAATTGAAGGCAAGAGAAAACAATTGTGGGATAGTTAGAAGAGTGAACCATCCAGCAAGATCAGCCACACCATCGTCTTGTCCAAGGAGCTTCAGGATTGGAGAGGCAAAAACATAGATGGGCAAGAGGATGAAACAAAAGGTGGTTAGTACAACACATGATCGCTGCATATACACACCGAGCATATGAACTTGTCCAGCCCCAAATGCTTGTCCACAAAGTGTCTCCAATGCACTTCCCATACCAAGCTGCAAGTAGCAGAACTGATTCAGTATCTAAAGTAATATATTTTTAGATGACAGTAAGGAAGAAGGTAAACAAAGAAAGAGAGTCCTTCTAAAACTTCTAGGGCCCTCCTTCCCCTCCATGATCGTAACATTTAGCCACACTAGGCCCAAGATTACTAATGCTTAATCGAACTGTTTCATGATAAACCCAGAAAGCAAAATTACTATGAACAAAGACAGGTTTCAAGAAAAAGAACAGTGGAAATTTTTTTGCCAGCTTAGATCACATCCGGACAAAAGGCAAAAGCAGATCAGTGGATAGGGAATGATGCCACCACACCTTCTTTTAAGCTTTTTTCAGCGTGGAGACCAAATGATTCATTTAGAGGACATGTTTCATGTTGAAGTGACGCGGAAACAACAAATTTTTAGAGGGAGGACCAAAGAACAAACCACCCAGTTCAGTTCAATAATCCTAAAATCTACTATGAAAGAATTCATCAATGAACAGAAGTGAAAATAAAGAGTACAAACTACAAACCAACCAGCTATTGCATCCATTACTAGTTTCCTGATATGCCCAGATCCTTATACTGCAGAAAGTTCTGATTTTGAAACACTAAAATGAACAGGATCAGTAAGAAATGAAGAATCCTGGACAAAAAGCTGAACCCTTCAAAGACCAACCAACCAAAAAGACATAAGAACAAACACGTGCGCAAAAGTACGCAAGGGACCTGGACTTGAAAATTCGGAAAAATGGGGTACGAACTAGAAAAGATGAAAATGGTAAACAAGAGCTAACCATGAAGCCAAAACTGAAGGTTCCGATAACAGAGAGAGAAATGGCAACAGCAGAGAGCTCATAGTCTCCAATATGACCCACAAAAATGTTGGTAACCGAGTTAACCCCGAACTGACACAGCATGTTAAACGCAATCGGAGCAGCGATTCTCCACATCTTCAGCGACTCGACACAGAACACTGACTTGGCCTCTTTGAAGCTCTTCACCGCCTCGTAGTCCTTTAAACCGGAGTGAGCTCCAGTAAGGAGTGGGGTGGTCTCCATGACGGTTGGTCGGAACAGATAACTTTCACCGGAAGAAAATAGTGACGTCTCGGAGTGCGGTGGTTCGGTTTCTCACTTTCTTTCCTTAGTGCTCTCTGAAACTACGTGTGTGTCTTTCTTATAGGGTGGTGGTGCAACACATATAACACGTCCCCATTAGCTTTCTGTCCCTATTATGCTTCATTTGTCTAAAATATTTTATATAATATAAATTATTTATTATTATTATGATAACAAA
>JANITX010000008.1:58703723-58714118 GCA_027564395.1 Erythroxylum ulei
ACTTGGATATTTATTTTGAAATTTATATAATATTATTTGACTTTTTATATATTTTTTATATTTCTTTACTTATGTTATAATCTATATAAAATATTTAGTTAGATATATTTTTATTTATGTTTTATATGATTTAAAATTATATAATAATTATCCTATTGTGCTATACATATTGTTTAATGATTTTTAAATAATATTTATATTTATAAATAAATTTTATTATAAAATAAAATATAGTTAAAATTAAAAGTACTGTTTATTGTCAAACAGTCTACTGTATGAACATAGACTGTTTTTTAAATGACAGTCAACTGGTTTTTTAAAAATATTTTTCTAAAAAAAGATATACAGAAAAACTCTACTAGTATAAGCCTAATAGAGGTTAAGGTAAATTAAATTGATTTTAAATTTTAATTAACTTAATATGATATATAATTAAATTTAATTAGATGAACATAAGATTTTGTTCTTGGATCTTCATTTTGCGTGCTCAAGCAGCTAAGGAGGGACAAAATTAGGTAGGAAGTCCTAATCCCTAGTCTAGAAGCATTACCTAAAATACGGTCCAATTAAATTAAGGGCACTTGGTGAAGTATGCCCATTCACCAAATATATCTTCAATCATAAGCCTCGTTTTACAAGCTTGTTTTAGAAAACGGCAAACATGATGCATTTCTAACTCATAAGTTATGTAGGATCAAAATTTCTAACCTATTTGGATCAGAAATTAAATCGGTAATACGAGAGGCTTGATGTTTAAAAGTTTAATTATTATTAAATTGTTATAAAATTAATATATTAAATAAAATTTAAAATAAGATTAAGAAAAGAGATTGTCGTTGCGAGAAATTAAATTTTAATTATAGAACGAGATTTTTTTTAAAACAGAGGAACTCGCAATCGTTATCCTTTGAATACGCATTGAGTAACTTCCGGATTGATGCAATAACCTGCAGATCACGCCAACTAGGTATTTCGCATTAGGCAAGCCATGTACGTCAGGCTTGATCGAATTAGCGTAAATAGGGAGATTTGCACACAAAACCTCTTGGCCTCATATCTCCCTACTCTACCAACTCGACCACCCCTAAAACAAGAATGTTAAATGATAATCAATTAATTTATTTTCATTTGTAAAAATTAATTTATGAAATCTAACTTATTAATTAATAAATTGTTCAATTTTTATAATAATAATTATTAGAGTAAACCGGAAAAATTAACTATTTCAAAATTTTAATAATTAAACCGATCGTACTGATTTAACTTTTTGGTCATCAATTATAATTTCTTAATTATTTCCTTTAATGACTCTTTTTAATTCTTCCTACAACCATATTTCAAAATTTAAGGAGTAAAATGGAAATTTTATTATAGTAAATCTTTAAAAAATAATGCATTCTTTATCTTTATTTGAACAATTATTAAACATATAAATATTATGTAAATTATAGATTTTAAATAAGTCATTAAGTAATTAGTTCAATTTAAATAATAATTGTAGTACTCTTAGGTCCTTAGTTTTGAAAATTGAGATCTTTTAAAAAAAATTTATAAAAATTAAAATCTAAAAAAGGAAATAAGTTCAACAATTATTCTGTTCTAATTATCTCTGCCGTTAAATCTCGTTTATATTTATATATTGATCGTTTGAGATCTGATCCTAAGAATTAGGCATCTGGTTGACAATCCAAAGCCATGCATTGATCGACCAATCATCAACGCAGATGTGATGGGACTGTCAGATACCGAAAATGAGAGAGAGCACGTGAACGTGATCTAGTACCGACTACCGTGGCCTTTGACATGGATAGCCAGCATGCGGTGCGCATTGATCAAGACATGGAAACGGGTACTTATTCTATTTTATTGGTACTTTATTTAGAATATTTATTAATTATTTTTAATATAAATTTAAGTTATATTTAATAATAAAATATAAAATATTCATATTTTCTATTTAAATTTCAAATAATAAGATATTATTATTTTTGTTAAAAATTTTGATATTTATATTCAACCTTTTAATTTGTTAAAAAATATATTTAATCTTTTAAGTTAAGATATTAAAATCTTATATTCCAAAAAAAAATATTTTTTCTACTCTAATTTTCAATCATAATTGTTTCCAGGAACGTAAATTAATCATTATCTCATGAATAACACATAATTTTCTATGGTAAGATAAAAAATTTAATGTTTAAAATATTTAACAAGCATTAAACAGTAGTAAAATTAATTAAATATACTTTTAAAAATGATTATCTTTATTAATAAAAAACTTTAAAGCTTAATAGAAAAATAAATTATTAAATAAAAATTAATTAATTTATAAAAACTAACGACTAATCAATGTTTAAAAACAAAAATCATTAAACTAAAATATTAAAAATTAAGCCGAAAATTTAACTGTTTTAAACTGGTTAAACCGGTTTAATTTTTTTAAGACGTTGCTCTCGTCACGGGCGCCAAATCATTGTTGCATATTAAAAGTGTAAAGCTTGGTGGCTACTGGGCATAAAAATGGTCCCAAGATTATAGATTAATTAGTTGACGATCTCCAATATTTTAGATTTGATTGAAGAGAAAACCAAAATGTTAGCCACAAGAAGCGCTTAAAAGGTTAAGATCTCTCGTCAATTTGGCCAAATGGGGTTTGAGCTTCGAACTTGGACCATTCCGAGTCATAATCCAGCGGATAACTCCATTAACAAGCCATCCTTTTTCCACCAAACCCTTGACACAATGTTTAATGCTATTTTATTGCTAATTAGCTATCGAGCACTTGTAGCTTGTTTGGATTATGCATCCACATTCGAGAGGAACTTAGAAGGACCGATCTTTATTTTTTAATCGGATAATACAAAGATGGATTTCCTTTTTTTTTCTTTTCTTTCGGGTGCGCATAGTGACGATAGCTGGTATTTTAAGAAAGCTTTAAGTCGTATAAGTTTTAACACAAGAGTTTCCTATGCTTAGAGGTGGATTAAGTGTCGGGGTGTCAATTTTACCCCGGCTTGACTAAACTTGATTTTGGTTCGAGTTGATCGGATCATAAGCAGGTCTTAGGTTAAAAGTGATTAGCCTGACAGAACCACGGGTTGAGATTGTTTTGAATCGATTATTTTTTTCAGTTTTTAATTTTGTAGTTAGATTATTTTAATAAATTTGTTAAAATAATCGATTTATTACTCAATCAATCATTTCTTAAAGTAATTAATTTGTATAAATTAAAATTAATTAATTAAATTTTAATTAAATTTTAACTTCTCTAATAAATAAAAACAATCTTTTTTAATTATATTTCATGTTCGATTTTATTCAAACTTTAACCTAAATTTAATTTAGGTTAAAAAACCTAATCGAACACTTAAACTTTGATTCTTTTATTTTACAAACATGTCGTAATGGTTATTTAAAGATGGAGACACATTAAAACATCAATTGAATTGAATTCATTATTTATTATTTAATTATGAATAATTAATTTATCCCAAAAAAAAAAACAACTTTGACAAATTACACCTTCTTACATATGTATATAAAGCCTGTTGGACCGTCCTTACTCCCAAGGGAGGAGAAGTACCATCACCTATACGGGACAAGATCTTCTGTCCAGTTTTATGATGTCTTATCATGTCCAGTAAATCTCAGCCATTTATTTATGCGGGTCTCGTGTGGGCTCCATATAAATAAATATAGGGCCCACATAAATAAATGGCTGAGATTCACTGGACACAATAAGACACCATAAAACTGGACAGAGGATCTGAACCCCACCTATACCAAGCTTTGTTAGCATGTGGGTCCCATTTTATGACATTAGATCTTCCTTTTCAATTATAATTTTTCTATCATGTTTTATTAAATTTTATATACATGTTTTAATAATTTTTGTCTTTAAAAATTAATTAATTAATTAATTAAACATTAACAAGTTATTATAAATTAAACTAAATTAATTGATTTATATTTAATAAATTTTTAATTAAATTTTAGATTCTTCGTCAAGTAATGACAGTCTTTTTTAATTATATTTTAAATTTTTTTATTATATTTAATCTTTAGTCAATTTTATAATTGTCTAATACTTGTTAAATATTTTAAATCTTAAACCTTTTAACTTACATCTCAGTTTTTAAAATATTTGTCACAAGGTTTTCAATGATGTAAATTTTAATTTAATTAGCTAAACTTTGAAGAAATAAAAAACAACATTCAATAAAATTTCGTAGATATACAAAGTTTGAAGATATCCAATAATACGCGTTATTCTTAACGAGTCGAAAAGTTGGCCCACGTGAAGAAATGTCCTTTTAAAAAATAAAATTAGTTACTTAATAATCAATAAAACTCGAAATTTTGAAGCAATACAAAAACTTGAACTTAAGATTATATCGAAATTTTATTAAAAAGTCAAGCTTAAAATTTAGAAATACTTTGTTAAGATTATATTTTTAATTAAAGTTGTCTTTTTTTAGTGCCTATAATAATTAATATTCTTCGTCATATAAAATAATAGCTTAATTAAATGTACTCGTCACTGTTCGTCCGTTGGGTGACTGAAAACAGCAGACGGATTTTGCGGATTTAAGTAGATTTCGTGTGGCACAGACAGATAGCGTGTGGCAGTCGAACGCAACTGGACGCGCGTGGCCCCCATCCCCAGAATAAAATATAAAATATCACACCCCGGACGGCGTTGCGTTGATGGATTCCAAAATCCAAACACGAATGAACCTGCTATCCCCGGTTAACCGAAAGCCTGCGACCAAACTCAACCCCACATCGATGCTGTAATGACGTTTATGCCCTTTTGCGCCCCGAGTTAGGGGAAGGACTTTTTCAAGTCTCGAGTGATTCGTTTTTCTGTTAGGCAGTCTCCACCAACTTACAAAAAGACGGCTTTGCCAGTTAAACTACGTAACTCGAGAAAATGACCAATGAGTTGAATTACGCGTCAAAAATAGATCTCAATTAATATAGACCGAATTTATATTAACCTTATTATATAAAAGTTTAATATAAATGTTATATGTAAAGGTTAAGATTTCCTATAATTATTCATATAAAGATTTTTTGACCAATTAAGAGAACTTACGTTTTAAGAAAATTGTAGAAAGAATTTACTCGTATTTTGGAGAGTAATTTTTGTGAAAACGGTAGTAAATTTGCGCTAATTTCAGCTTCAAAAAGTTTGTTTAAAATTAAGAATACCAATATATTAAATAATTTTTGCATTTCTTCGTTTCTTATTTATTTACGATCGATCCGAGATACGTAATTAAGATATTATTATATATTACATAAAGACCTTTCTATATTTTGCGTATCTGAGTTTTAGTATCCTTACCAAAAAGAAGGTGAATTGAAGAAAACTAAGGCATTAGAAATTGAGTTAGGCAAAGGGAACGATGAGCCAAAAAAAAAGGGGATGAATGCAGGTAAGTGTGATTCAATGGCTTTTGTTACTAACACATTCATAGCAAAGTTACTTGCCTACACGCCGCCTAACAACTATAGATATTGACAAGGCGTCGGTTATGACACTCTTGTCATGTAAATTTAATGAGTTGACATAAATGCCCCCTTTAAAATATCTTTTAGTGGTTCATAACTTAAAGTCAAAATTTAAATTATAGTGAAGAGAAAAGAACAAGGTTGACTTGCTTGTTTGCCTATTCAACGTCTAGAGGATTCAAAGGTCAATCAGCCAAGTAATCTGGAAAATGAAGAATGGAGGGTAGATAAATACTACAACAATAACAACTATTCAGTAATAACAATATTTTTATTGAAGCGTGAAGTTTAAAAAGATCTGGTAATATGCAGCCTGATCCTTAATTAATAGATAGGATTATACTATATTAAAGAAGACTAAAATAAGCTTATGTTATATAAGGTGTATTAATCAATATGTAATTACAAATAATTAAGTATAAATTAATAAAATTTCGATATAAAGTAACAATTCAGCATTAAATAATATATAAATTATTATATGTATTAAATAATTTATTTAATATTTACACGTCAGCCAAGATATTGATTATAAATTACGGTTAAAAAAGAGTTTCAAGAAATTACGGGATTAGTCTTCTAGACTTAACCATGGACTTTAATGCGCATCCCATGTGCAATCCACTCAATGTGTACCATTAATAGCACTAGTGAAACGGGTGGCAATCAATTTTGATATAAATCAGAAAATATTGGTAATCAAATCTGATTAGATTTTGGATTATTTAAGTTCGATAAATCCGACACGATTCATTCCTAATTATAATATGGGTATTTTTTTTCTTTCAAGTTGAAAATGCTTTAAAAATGGGAATATTATGTGAAATTTCTTGTCACAAACTCATAATTGGAATTTCACAATTAAATAAATACTTGCTAATTGATTTAGTAATTATGTTGTTATAAATTTATTTTGACCTCGTTTGGTTACCTACTAATCAGCTATTTTTTTAGTTGATTGGTTGTTTTTAATTGTTTGACTCTTTAAACAGCTAATAAAGTTGTTTAAAAATAAAAACGCTTCGGAGCTTTTTCATCCAATAGCCAAAATTCTAATCGTCAAAAGACAACTATACTCTTTAAATTCTATTGTTAAGTTGTATAATATTTTGTTGTTTAAATTGTATTCTTTACTAAGTTGTAATTAAATACCACACACGTCATATTTTTGTTAGTTCTAATATACAACAATTTTTAGTAAGTAGGACAACCTAATTAAGGTCCCTATATACCTACGTTTTAGGAACACTATCTGTTCTCATAATTGTTTTATGTAGTTATAGGTTAGAAAGAAAATGTTGACCTTAAACGAAAATAAAAATAGAAAGAGTTGTATAAATTTCTCATAGATGATGAAACAGTACAGGTAAACATGACTTCTCTAAAATATAAATTATTACAAGAATATTCAAGGAAATACTAAGATATATAATTTTCATACCTTTATAATTTTTTGAAAATCATATCCTCGTAAATTATTTTACACATAAACAGTTAATACTAAACAATTAATTTTACCAAACATCTCTAACAAACAACTAATACAATCCATTAGATAAATCAGCTGATATAATCATCTATCAACTAATAATTAATGCAATCAGTTGATTGTCAAACAGGACCTTTATTATAGAATAATAATTTTTAACCAATTATAAATTTGTTTACTTATGTGGTCCTTAAATAAAATCTACAATTTTCCTAAGTTTAATATGATTTAATACATAGAATCTAAAAAGAACTAATAATATACAATTTTATATTTAATTTTAAATTTCCGAATAAAACACATAGTTTATGTATATAATTTATGTCGAAAATTTCTGAATAGCTTCTCGATTGAAAAACTGGGAAGAGTCGCGTGTGAAAAAAGACTCAACGGTTGGCCATAGACAACGTTGACAAATTTCAGGTTTTGAAAATTATCAACCAGGCATAAACCAATGACGGACACGTGTAAGTTGTCCCTCCCACCACCAGGGATCAAACTGGAATCGCCCGTTCGGACAAAACAACTGCTGGAATTTCGATTCCACCGAACTGGCTTCGAGCATTTCTAATCTCACTTCACAGTTACCTAAATATCCTCGACTCTCTCCCGCGTTGCTACACGTGTCCCAATTATGCTTTTCCCGCTCGCGCTCTAGTCGTTTCTCTCACATCCACTACGTAACTGTTTTGTCACTTGATCACTACTCCGAACACAGATCATCTCGTTCACTCAAGTTTTAAAAGTCCTTCTTCTATGTTCACACTCCTTAAACAACAGCGTGCCGACACGCGCCTGGGCCAACAATTTGGTCCCTCGCGAAGTGATGGCTTTAAGAGGTTCCACGCTCCTAGGACAAGCGTGGATATGCAATTTAATGTGGAGCGAAGGAGAGCTGTAATCGCGCGTAAGTTGTGGCGAAGATATCACCGTTGGATCGTTTCAAGTTTCCGAAACTACGCAATCAAAACGTGATCAGGCGGTGAGAAAGCTCACGCCAAACGTGCACGTATGTTAATGGAAACACACAGAAAGTTGTGTCGTTTCTCTCCCTTATATCCACCAGAATCGTTCCTACTCTTTAAGAAATACTAAACTCTCTTTCTCTTCCATTCTCTCTCTAACTCTCCAATACCTTAATTTTTCTGATTTAGTTTTGTGTTACTATGAGAATCTCTGGACTCTCATAGGTTCTGCAGCGCCTTCTGATTAGTTCTTTGTGCACGGTAGAGAGAAGAGGAGGTGTTGAAGATGGCTTCTGGGTTTTCCGGTGGTGGCCCAGATTTCTATTCGGGTCTCGCTGGTCGATCCATGAGCACCACCATGAATACTGCTGCGAACAACAACCCAGCTCCTCCTACGTATAGGAACCAGCTCTCTCAAATGCTTATAGACCCATCAACGCAGATCGTTCAACACCGAATGGGAAATTCTAGTTTCGCACCTCCAGGCTTGATCGGAAAGCGGACTCTAGCTGAATTTCAGGCGCAGCAACAACAACATCAACATGGGAGTCTTAACCCGGCACTGAACGGACTCCTGCTCCGGTCGGTGAAGCCTAGGATGTATCAACAAAACTCTCCGATTTCAACACTTTCTCCTTTTGAATTCTCCGCTGGTGCGTCTTCTGAGTTCCCCAACATTTCTCAACATTACGGTGTTCCACTTCTTCAACAAGTCAGGCCTCAACCTACGAATCTTGGCTCTGCTCTGCCCATTCACTCGCAAAACCAGACGTTACCAGGTATATCTTACAAGAACGCTGTCCATAACCAGACGAGAGTTGGAGGAACCGTTGTGATGGGACAGGACAGTGAGAAGAAGATGATGAATCGGTTAGAGGAGTTAGAGAAACAGCTGTTGGATGACAACGACGAGGAAGGTGATGCAGTATCTGCGATAACAAACGCCAACAGCGAGTGGTCTGAGATACAGAGTCTCATCAGCGTTTCGAGTCCCAACCCGATGGCTCCATCTCCATCTTCGTCTTCGTCCTCGACTACTTCCGTGACTAACCCAGTGCCGAATTGTTCAAAACAGACTCTGGCGGAAGCTGCATCGGCAATTTCAGAAGGAAAATTCGATGTGGCGACTGAGATCCTGAAGTGTATGGCTAAGGTTTCAAATACCGAAGAGAATTCTGAGCAGAGATTGATGGGTTACATGTTAACGGCGCTGAAATCTCGGGTTAACCCGACCGAGAACCCCCCTCCGGTTACGGAGCTTTACAGCAAGGAACATTTCGGCTCGACCCAGTTGTTGTACGAGGTTTCGCCTTGTTTTAAGCTTGGTTTAATGGCTGCTAACTTCGCAATCCTCGAAGCTTCAGTTGAACAACCAAAAAGCGAAGATGGGTTTCACGTTATCGACTTCGATATAGGCCAAGGAACACAGTACATGGATCTTCTCTATCTGCTCTCGGAGCGTTGGAAGGGTAAATCTCCCATGACCCTCAAGATCACTGCTCTAGCCGATATTGGCGGAGAAGAGAAAGAGAGGTTAAAGTTAGTTGGTGACAAATTGAGCCAATTAGCAGACCGACTCGGAGTTGCCTTACGTTTCTACGTGGTGTGTTGTAGACTCAGCGATCTGAGTCGCGAGTCGCTGGGTTGCGAACCCGACGAGCCGTTGGCCGTCAACTTTGCATTCAAACTATATCGAATGCCAGACGAGAGCGTCTCGATAGAGAATCCACGAGACGAGCTTCTCCGGCGCGTGAAGAAGCTATCTCCACGGGTGGTGACAATAGTGGAGCAAGAAATGAACACTAACACTGCCCCATTCACGGCACGTGTGAACGAGACGCTCTCTTACTACAGCGCGTTGTTGGAGTCGATCGAGTCCACGCTGCAGAGAGACAGCGGGGAACGAGTCAAAGTGGAGGAGGGACTCGGTCGCAGGCTCAGTAACTCGGTTGCGTGTGAAGGGAGAGACCGTCTCGAAAGATGCGAGGTGTTCGGGAAATGGCGGGCCCGAATGGGAATGGCGGGGTTCGAGTTAAAGCAGATGAGTCAAGACGTGGGCGAGTTGGTGAAGGAGAGACTCGGTTGTTCAGCCCGAGTGAACTCAGGTTTCAACGTCAAACACGTGAACGGTGGTGTTTGTTTCGGTTGGATGGAGAAAACCCTCACGGTGGCTTCTGCTTGGCGTTAACTTCTTTTGTTCATTAATATATTATTTTCCATTGTTGTTCTATGTAAGTTAGTGCTTTTAACGTTTTCCTTGGAAATGGAAATGCAAAGGAAAAAAGAATAGAAGAAATGGAGCAAACCACCTAACGAAATAATGAATAGGAGTGTTTGGATTCTAGGAAAATTCTCTCTCTACGGTTTCTTCTTAATGTTATTTCGATGATTATATTTTCATGCACTCATCATTTGCTTAGCATA
>JANITX010000008.1:58721997-58733474 GCA_027564395.1 Erythroxylum ulei
ATAGTGATAATAAGAAATTAATTATAATAATAGTAATAACAATAATTCTAATATTAATATTAATAATAATCAATACAAAATTAATAATAATATGTTCAACATACATTCAAATAAAACATTTAAGCATTCATAGAATTAATTACATAATAGGTTCAACAACCATTCAAATAAAACATCTAAACATTCATAGAATTAATTATATAATAGGTTCAATATACATTGAAAAAAACATCTAAGCATTCATGGAATTAATTACATAACTGGTTCAACATACATTAAAGCCTTATAATTTATTAATAATATCCTTAACAATAATTCCCAAAATGACTCCAATGGCTATGAGTAAAAATACTTGACTCCATGCCATTTTTGTCTGCAAAGTTGCAACTTTATTGACTTGTTCATTTGTTCAACATACATTAAAGCCTTATAATTTATTAATAAGTCCTTAACAATAATTCCCAAAATGACTCCAATGGCTATGAGTAAAAATGCTTGACTCCATGCCATTTTTGTTTGCAAAGTTGCAACTTCATTGACTTGTTCATTTGTTGGAAGTGCAAATTGATTCGGCATAGATAAGGGTTCATTGGCGGTAGGAACAATGTTTTCATTGCGACGAGTCAACCTATATGGGTCCATGACATAAGCACTCTGTGCTTCATCCAATGTCTGATACCCCTTGAATCTAGCATTAGGAAACCCCTCAGTTACCAATTTGACATCATCCCAATTGTAAAAATACCTACCTGACGTCCAATAAAGACCACATAGAAGTTGTATCTGCCCATATTTAAGTACCTGAAAATGAATCATATTATCATCATTAATACACGTACAAAAATGACAAATATTAAGAAGTTAGTAAACCAACCATTCATAATTAATAGACAATTATACAAACATAGATCATTCAACATCACAAACCCTGTTTCATCACCATGCAAATTAAGAAATTATACATCAAGTCATATGTCATCATCTAAAAGGCTCTTATTATAAGCCTGCTTTTGTGCTAAAGTTAAACCCTATAAAAGATTCCCATATTGAGCATTCTTAGCGAATATCTTTGTAGTCCTGACAACTTCGTCAATGGAGAAACCCAAATTGCCAAGCTCTTCACCTAGCTTAGCTCCTTGCATTCCTACAATGGCATCCGCAATTACCCCAGCATTCTCTTTACTAGTGTCAATGACACAAGCAAATGATGTTGCAAGGCTTTCTAATGCTTCACTATCCCACATCTTCCTTTTCCCTTTGTTTTGTTGATTTCCGTCAGTGTTGCTGGAAGATGCGACAGAACCAACAACATGGGTTGAAGTTGTCGGAGCAGGAGTGGTTTGTGGGGCTGCTGGATCAGAAGGGGCAACAGAAGTTGGTTCAGTAGTTGGTGCTTCACCTTCAGTTTCATTTGTCTCAAGCTGAGCTACAGCTTCTACAGCATCCAGAGCCCTTCCACCAGTAGCTCTGTCCTTCCCAAAGACAAACTCAAGTTTTGGGTAAAGCGGGAAAGGCTTTCCAGGAGCATAGTACTTGTTAAGGTGTCTTTGGAATAAACATCAGAAAACATCAGCATGACAAACATATTATTATTAGGAAACTTCTATAAACAATCAACAATTAACACAAAATTATCCTCATCCATTCATCCAGCACTTGCTTGCTGTCCACCTCAATGCATTACCTGGTTTCATTCCACCCAAACCTACTGCAGTTTGACATGTCAAAGGCCGTCTGATATTTGTCCTTCAACCTCTTGTGCTTATTTTTCACATGTCTCTTGTCAATCTCACAATCAGGAAACTTCTCCACCATCAAGCATTACAACCTATGAAAAGTGATTCTGCATTTTAATTTTGAAGAATGAAATTGCCATATGTTTGAAACACCATATGGAATGAATGGATAGAATTCAATTCCATAAACTAAACTGATATTGCTCAAACACAATTTTTGTAGAAGTAATGAATTTATAAATGAACCGTATATTACTCAGAAGTTTGGAACATAACATGTTAGAGTACTCGAATTATAACATGAACTTGACCAACCTTAAATCCAACTCTCTCATGCATCATTTCTGAGTCATTTGTATGCAAACATGTTCAAAATTTCATATCAATTTAACCCTCTTCAACACTTCCTTCTTCTCTGGTTAGGGAATTTGAACAGCTAACATCCAACCATAATGAGACAATGCATACACATTATGGAACCAAAAACTACAACAGATGCTGGAAACTAACAAATTTCTCACCTATTTTGCATACAACCAAATCCCCAAAACAAATCAGTCTACAAATCCGCAACCAAATCCCCTTTGAAATTTGTGAACCATCAAAACACAGAAAAGTGAATAAATCTCCCAACCAAAATCCTTCTTCTCGAAAGCAAAAGCAACAAACTTGAAACCCCAGAGATGAAGGAAACTTAAAAACCTAGTGGGCATGCATTGCTGGTAATGAACAAAAAGTGGGTCTTCAGGTCAACAAGAAAATGAATCATAAGAGGGACAGAGAGCAGAGCAACCAGTTCTCGGTTAGAAGAAGAAGACAATGTACAACATCATTTACGCAACCAGAGAAATGTCAAGCAAGAAAGAGCGACACTTTTCCAGCATAAAATAAAAAACTTACTTGACCCTGGAGAGACGAACGTGTTAGGGAAGAAGGGTAGCATGCGAGAGAGAAGCTAAGAGACTTGACAGTCAACAGCGAGGGCTAATTTCGTTAGGGAGAAGGGGGTGATATTTTGGAGATCCAAACGAACAGAGAGACGAACTTGGAGACGAGTGGGGTTTTTTGTAAAGCAGTTGTGTTTTGTTTTCTGAGACAGGGACAAGCGTTTTTATCCTTCGATATTCGGAGAAACAAAAACGCTTGTCTCTGTCATCCAAAGACAAAGAACAAAATTTTAGAGGTAGCAATCAAACATAAGGGAGGGACAAAATTTTTATGTTTTGTCTTCTATCCTCACTAATAGGGACAACAACTAAACTCTGCGAGCTTAGAACTTAGAAGGACAAATCCTAGATTGTATGCGGAAACTCCCAAGGGTAATTTCGGAATAAAGTCTCCAATAAATACGTGGCGATAGGGCTTTTGCGGCGTCGATCCACACAAGGGCCTGGGTTTGAGATTGAGAGAGATTAGAAGGAGGGAGAGAATAATCAGAAGTGCGCCGGCCTACAGTCGGCCTTCAAAGGCTCAGCAATCGAACGTTCCACATTCGAAACGATTGAGATTGGTCTTTGATCGTCGGTAGAGCGGAAACAAAAACTCTGAGAGAAAGGAAGAGATCAAGAAGAAGGAAGAAGATTTTTTATTTGGTTTTCATATCAATCGTGTATCGAAGCTCGGCGATTCTTGAAGAGAGAAAAGGTATAAGTTTTGATTCGTACGATTTATATTTCTGTTTTAAGCATGAAAAATGAAACTGCGAGAGGAATGCGACTATGGTGGGTCCGGTGTTTGTTTCTCTCTACGGTTGACCTACCCGATCCGACTTGTCGGATTCGGAATGAGAAGCTTGAAGCACATCTCATTGGGACAGGCAAATCTAGTTGTCAGGCCGAGTTTCTGAAGAGCTTGATTGATGAGTCACAAGCTACGGCGACTTCTGGTTCCCAGTGAAGATCGGTTCTTCTTTGTCTGTACATTTTTATTCTGCAGTGAGGCTTCAGAAGCCTCGATCTTGAGATTTGAATTTATGGAGAAGTAGGAGTCAGGTGTTGTTTTGGACATGTTTAGAACTATACGACTCTGTTGAGGAAGTATTTGAAACAAGGGTGTGTTCTTATTTTCGTGAAATGCTTAGCCATGGCGGTCGTGGGAAATAACTTCAGTAATTGGATAGCTTATCTGCTTGTTGCCGACGGCGGAAATTTGGTTTATTGACTGGATCGAATTGGGTCTATGTTATTTATTGTTGTGGAGCTTTAATGACATAGTTTATTTCTGTTCTAAATCTTGTGTTTAGGCGATCTGGGAATATCATTTTCTCGTCTTCCTGATCGGATCTATAGATCTTATGTGGTAATCAAAAGGTCATCTTTCATGTTAATCGGTTCCGAAGAAAGGGTTATGCTCTTTCATGTTAATTGGTGGTACTTGAAAGATGGGATCAAATTGGGTTTAGATCATTTATGCCCTAGTCTATGGTTGGAGTAGTGATTTGATTGGATATCTCTAATGGGATTATAGGTACAATTGCTTTTGCTTGGTCTATTTTGCATGTGCTGAAACAACCGTGCAATATAGACGAAGAATATTATGGTGGAAATATAGCTTAGCGACGATATGAACTTATTTGGATCCCTTATTTCATAGATCAAATGTTTTGTTTTCTAGTTCTTTACTTGGACCGTCTTTTGCTATGGTTTAATATGATTGGATGGAGCTTTTTTCCTGCACTTCAAAGTAATTAACTGAAAACACTTTGTGCCTAACTGTCTTATAGAATTTTACTGGGGAGTCCTGCTATGAGATTCTTGGCATGATAAAATGTAAAATTCTAGATTCGATATGCTTAGAATAGCTATTGCTTTCTCTTCCATGTCTCAGACTGCTTTGGATTCTTATCCAAACTTTATAGTTGCAGGTGAGAAGAGCAGTGGAAGCTAGAGGCTCCAACCTTGCAGCCGTTTCTTTGAAATCCATCTTTTGGAGGAAACTGAAAAGTAAGCTGTTGGGATTCGTATCTTTGCCAAAATTTTTATCTTTGTCTGGAAAACTTTGATTTCGGCATAGATGTAGTAGAACAAGTGAGAAATGAAATCACCTAGGTGGTTGGTTGTACTCACTTGTGCGTAATTGCACTTGATACGTTTTTTGCAGACTAAATACGTTACTTGTGCTGGTAGCTTTTTTTATGCTTTGGCATCAAGTTGAAAACAAGAAGCCACTATATCTTTGTATGAATTGTGGTGATAGAACTTCAGTTGTTGGAATAGGAGTTGTGGCCTCTACAAGCATGATGAGTACATTGGATTTGGAACTTATTAAGTTCATAAATCCTGAGTTGACTTGGAAGACAGTGGCAAAGCGTTATAGGAGTTGCCCGAGGCGTACACGGAGATCAATTGATAGAAAGTCCAACATGGGCTTCAAGCTGTTAGATGATGTCCCTAACAAAGCAGATGCTACATTGGTGTCAGATACTGAGAAGGTTCAAAATCGAACTACAAATCCTTTTGTAACTTGCTCTATTAATGGTTATTGATTTTGTAACATCCGACTGCATGAATTTCTGAGGTATATTTGTCTATGTGGCAGCATGGTGTGGCTGTTCTTGGGCGTCGATTTGGTGAAGAAATAGAACACGGTTCAATTAAGAAGAGGAGACTTATGGCACAGTCTACCTCCTTAACATCTCAGTGCCCACTGCCTTACTTTGAAGTGCCTGAACTTAACTTAAATAGCAAAGCCCACAGTAGGAAAAGTGATACTACTCCCAAGGCAACAGATGCAACTAGTATGATTTCAGAAACAAATGATAGTCAGTTTGAAAACGTTGAAGACTTCTCTGGGATTGAGATACTTGCTGCTGTGGCCTGCAATAACAGGTTATTTAAGAATATTGATCTTGTTGAAGAATGTTCACTCTTGGAAGAACCAATACAAGAAGAACCTGGTTCATCATCAACTTCTGCAGTGGTTGTCGAAGAAACTGCTTCCTACCCAAAAGATAAAATGGAAGCCCTATCTGTTGTCAATAATTCTACTTCCATATCCCCTACATGTTCTGCTAGAAATGACACCAGAGCAAAGAAGGCATCTGAATCATCATCGGATGATAGATTACCTTTTGACTTGAATAATGTGCCTTGTAAGAATTTGAAAACTGATTTTCTAGTTGACTGTTTACACAATGTCTCCATCCACAGAAATGGCATGCTGCAAAATTTGGGTCCTTCCGATAACCAGCAGGAACATAAAGAAATTAGTCAGAGCCATCTGCATGGATTAGTCTCTGTGAGTATGCATACTGATGAACAACCTTCAGTGGATATGAAAGGTTTAACCAGTTGCACTAATAGATCAAGCACAGAGGACCATAAGATTGAACAACAGCTTGACAACGACTGCAGGAATAGTGACTTATTTGTCTCTTCTCCAAGTTGTATTATCCAGGAACCTTCAAATTCTGATTTTGCTGATGTGAAAACTTCCAGCAAATTTGTCAAAGATCCTTCTGATGAGAGTAATGAATCCAACAGTTACCAAACTGATCATGTCGAGAAAGTGGCCACTGGAAATACTTCTGGACTTCAGGATGGCTATGATTTGCAGTTTGAGGATGGGGAGTTGAGGGAATCTGATCCACTTTTTTGCTGGGATGATAGTGAATTAGAGGATGGGGGTGTTGAACAGTTGGATTATGGATCTGAATTTGAGGAAAAAGGGTTCTCTGACTTGGATTGTGGAAAGGAAATGAAGGTTGTGCGAGGACCTAGCCCAGGAACTGATAATGTGATAAGAGTTGAAAATTCCAGGACAGGAGATTCTCGAAGAGATGGTTCAGCAAGCACTGGGACAAGGACCTTGAATGTGACTACTGACAAAGACTGCTCATCAAAAGCTGGTTTATCAGTGCCATTGAGTATGGAGGAGTTGTCAAATGTTGAAGGGCCTGATGCTATTCGTTTGAAGGATGACATTCCACTTCAGAACAGGTGACTTCTGGATTCTTTCGCCTTTGCATTGCTAAGAAATTTTTTCCCTTGTTCTTCTATTCCATTACGTGTATCCCACATGCTGATTGCTATCATATGTTTCGGTGCTGATAGTTTTGTTGGTGTATATTGTAGAGATGCAACAGGGGATACTTCCAAAAAGTTCTTGGAAAGGGATAGAATTACTTCTAATTTTTTTGCACAAAGCCCAGGCAAAGTTCGATATGCCAATCATCCACCACGTTACTGGGATGCTGATCAAAGATATTCTCCTTCCTCTCGGAGCCCTTATTGCTTGTGTCCACCTAGGCCAAGAAGTGCCATAGAGGGCCATGGATGGGGTTTTGATTATTCAGAGCCTGAAGATACATGGTTTTTCAGCTGCAACCACAGGCAATTTATGAACTCTTCTACTCGTGACGGGTATGAACACAATATGAGGAGGTTTCCAGTCATCAGGAATTATAACTACACCATGGATACTAGAAGATTATTACCGGTTAGAGATTTTATTCCCACCAGGAGTAAGTTTAAAAGGTATCAACAAGAGCTTGGCAGAGGCATTAGAGAGGAATACAACAGACTCATACCTGAGGAGACTCCTGAATGTCCTAATCATCCACCACATTGGCTGCCAAAGAGAGATAGAAGACGCGTATCTCCCCTTAGTAGAGGACAATATCATCATGGGTTAGCACGCAGAAAATCTCCTCCAAGATCCAGGTGTCATTCACCAGCTACATATGCATTGCAGAGGGAGCAAAATGTGGATTCAAGATGTCAGAGCAGGTCTCCGGTCTACGGATCAGATGCCAGAGCAGAGAGACTTAAGTTGCCATTTCAGAAGCGCTTTGCTGCTACTTATGAAGACAAAGCTACTTATGAAGACGGCTATAAGTCCTCAACAAGAAATCGTTTCTCATCTCACCATAGTTCTAGATGGTTTGATGAGCGAAATGGTGCATGGCCAAACTATAGAGGAAGAAAATCACCCGCCAAAATGTCTCATGAAAGTCGAAGGTTTAGCTATGCTCGTCCCGCCCACAAGTCAGATTCCTACAATCACTTTAGTCCAAGGAGGCATTCTAGAAAATTTCCTAAAATGGGAGATGGTGGTAGGTAAGTTGAATGTGAAAGGAGGAATGATTGAAATAGACTTAACAAAAGATATGAGATGTTTCATTGGGTGGGGCGATATGACACTGATGGTGCTGGATTTCAGTAACATAAAAGATTGTTGTGGCTAATGACTCATGGTTATGCTAACTGCTGCAGGATAACTGATATAACTAGAGATGCACTTAGGAGAGTTAATAACGAATAGGCTTTTTCTTTTTTTAGTGACAGAAGGTGTACAGATCAAGTCACACGGTGCTTGCCTTGTGCTGTGATATCACAACAAAGAGGGCAACCTTTAAATTCGTTGATTACACATGATGGGTTTTACGTAGTGTATAGGCGTTACTAATTTTTTATCTTCTTACCCCTTATGACTTGCTTAGGAATTTTTGCATTAATAAGTTAGAAGTTGCTTCAATTTTTTTGTATCTGTTTCATATCCTTGTTTTCTCCCATTGTCATCATCTTCACCCAGCCAACAACTGCTATTGTAATGTCTAGCTGAGGTGCTTCATATAAAAGATAAATAGAGATCTGCAAGGTTTTTCTCTGTGTCATGTTTTAGTTTCTGTGGCTTCGACCATTTCTAGCTTCTGTTGAACCGAAGGTCCCAGCCTGGTAAAATAAATGTACGGAACCTTGGTGGTAAGTTGGAAACCGGGGATTCAACCGAAATGGACAATTTGTTTTCATCATCTCGTGTCTATCTTGGAAGATATATGGTGAATCATATGGCAAAGTGATAGGGTTATTATAAGCAAGAACCTTTATGACTATTTAAGGTCCTGTCCAGGTATAGCTTAATAGGACCTGGAGTCTAGCACTCTTTATCTTCCCCTCACCAACTGAAGCTTATGGACTCGAAATGGAGGTTTCCTGATACATCAGATGAACAAATTTTAGCAACATCTTGCCTCATTCCTTTTGGCCCACTTGCGAGAACTCCCACACTCTTTCCCTCACATTTCATCAATCTATCTGCATAAGATTCAGTGGAGAAATACATGTCAGAATTTAGACGTTTAGAACATATAGGATCAAGTGCAGGTGGGATAGATGCACATTCACCTTTCAGATTTGGTCTTCCGCCGAATTGCACATTTGTGACCTGTAAAAGAGACGGGTAATCTCCCATGTTCTCCAAATCCTTCTGTGCGTTGAATGGTTGTGAACCCATATCCTTAATCTTTTTAATTTCACTTGCCATCTGCTTCTTGTTCCAAAAAAATGCGACAGAAGCGGTCATCACTATGGACAAACATATAGCAACCATGTTCAGAACAGATTTTGGAACAGCAGGATATATGGTATCGGTGTTATGGTCAATAGGGTATATGTAACATCGGATCAGAATGCCAATGATAAGCAAGAAGATGATGAAAGAAGCTGAAATTATTGCTCCAAGCCAGAGCCAACCGTTATGGCCGAGAATTGAATGAACTGGTGCATCAGAAGAAGCTGGCTTGAACCATATGGTTCTGGAGGCCAACTGCTGACTTGTATTGATCTCTTTCTCTCTGGTTATGTAAGCTTCGATTTGTATCTGCAAACGAGATATGTCAAGTTTGGTGCTTGAAATTGGGAGGATGAGCTCAAGAACGCTGAGGTCCACGTATTTCCTGAAAGCACAAATCAGGAGAATTCTTGGAATGGTCCTGTCAGCTTTTGTGTTGGCCGCAAAAATGACTTCTCTGATGATTGATATGAAAGGAGTTATGCCACTTCCTCCACACACCATTACAAGAATGTCGTGCCTGTCACAGATTTCCCTCTTATATTCAGTAAAAACACTTGCTTTTTCTATATTTTTAAGATTGTAACACCTTTCATGTTCTACAAATGATAGTCCTGTCCGGGAATGTTCTGACAATTCACGGTTGAAAATGGAAAGATAGATTCTGGTTGGTTCTGTAGCATATACGCACCTCATGAAATGGGTTGACGGTGGTCCATAGGGTCCTTCGACAGAGAGCTCCAGGCGAGCGATTGGTGAAGGAGACGACAGGATCTTGTATAATTCTGATGACCAACTTCCTTCACTTTTTATGATTATGCTTAGCTTGTCAGGATCTGTGTTGCTGTTGGAGGTAATTGTAAAGGGATGCCATTGTAGCCTGGAAATGCTAGGCACGCTTATGAATATACTGCTCATAGGAGTGTAGCTCAATCCTGGCAGGACAAACAATGATGTTCAGACAATGGAATTTAGCCACTACTCCATTAAAATAGATCAAAAACTCACCTGGAAGCTTGGAAATATTGAGTTCTACACTTTCGCATGACAAAACTCGCGCAAAGACTAGGCCTACTTTCTGTTGAGATTGTAACAATCTCAAGAATCGATCTATTAAAAAGAGATAGAAACCAGGAAGGATGATACAAGAACCATAGAAGCCAACGTGGAACACGAAGAACACAACAAAGAGAATGTAGAAGTAGTGAGTGTAGAAGAAGAGCTCAAATAGTTTTCTTCTGAATTGTTTCAGGCTAGTAGGCCACATGACCAATCCTGCAAGCAGAGAAATTTCTCCTGCAACATTTGAAATAAAGAACTTGTCCCATTTGAGCATCTGCCAAGTGAAAACACAAAATCAACTTCTTAAGTTTCTTCTTTGAGAAATTGGAATGCAGTCAACTTGGAGTAGGTTAGATATGCAAAATAAGATCAGATTGGATTTAGAACACTAGATCTAACTCAAACTCTAGTGATGGAATATGGGAATATAGAATTTTTCATTTTGGGTTTGGTTTTGAGGTATTTTCACATGTTTAACTTAGTTTGACCGCTATAACATTAATCCTTCTTCAATCAGAGATGACAAATTATTTCATCTCAATCCAATCAAAAGTCAACAAATCAAACTTAATTTGGTCAAATTTAAATATTCAAATATGATAAGAATCAAATTTGAGTTAAATCTTGAAGGAAAATAAAAGGTTTACCTCTGATATTCGATGGGTTTTGGCCCAAAAGAAAATGTAACAGAGGCCATGAGCAGTGAACAGAATCATGCATATGTGGCCCATCCATATATGGTACTTGACGCTTGACTCTGAGGTCAGGCCCAGAAACTGCAATATGGACGATAATCTGGTAACTGGGAAGAAGAGTAGGGCCATACTTACGTATCCCACAAGGCCCAAAGTCAGTCCTACACATTCCAATTTATACTCCCACCTGAACAAAATAGTCAAGGTCATAGAAACATAAACAAGGACTTTGAACCTGATACTCAAAAAGACAAAACAGGTTGCGTCAGGTCAAAAATGGTGGGACTGTGGAATCTGTGAAAGATAGGCAATGTATGGAGGAGGAAGAAAGCCTGTAAGGAGAACTGTACACTTGTAATCCTCCACGTTCAGCGTCTTGGACGCTAGTTTTAAACAATCCATGCAAGTAACTAGCTAAGGTCCACACTAGTAACCCCACAAACATGCCAAGAAACGTCAGCTCTATCCAGGACACGATTCCAAGGGGACCTTTCACGACCGCCGTTCGTTTCCACCACCCAAAACCTGAACCTGAAGCACCATTCTTGCTGTGTCCATGAAAACATAGTCAGATTACAAGAGACTGATCATATAGAGCCTAAGAAATACGGATACGGACACGTAATATGACACAAATACCGACATAAGGATACACCAATTTTTAAAATTTGATACGATATATTAAGCAGGTATA
>JANITX010000008.1:58746742-58762026 GCA_027564395.1 Erythroxylum ulei
CGAAGGAGAGAAGGGGAAAAGCGAGAAGCACCGTATACGAACAGCTCCCGACTTTCTATTCAGACAAACAATAAAAAAAAATCATATACCATTCACACACATTCAAAGCAGACGAAGGAGAGAAGGGGAAAAGCGAGAAGGTAAAGGCAAAGTATAACGTAAGAAAGGATGACCTCTATCCTACGTAAACCATTATTCTATTATACAAGTATTAATGTTTTTGACATTCTACAAGCAGCATTAATTGCTTTCTGCAAGAAGCATGCTCTTATGAGTGAGAAGTTCTGACATTCTCGAAGCAACATTAATTGCTTTCTACAAGCAGCATTAAATGCTGTATAAAAGATTGAGAAACTTTTTGGAGGGAAATGAGAAAATAGGGATTGAGATTTAAGTAAGTAAGTAGATTAACCGGACAAAGCGAGGGCGGTATAGTCATTTGAGACCTGTCGGTCAACTTGAATAATCACGGGTCGGCTGATGTGGAACGGGGACCAGTATCCAACTGCGTCTAATCATAATTCATAGAAGCATGTTCCTGATAATGTCGGCCAGTTGTCAAAAAGTGATTGATATTCCTTTCCTCTTTGCCCTCAAAGATCTTATAATTTACAAATTGACCCCAAACTGATAATCATTTCTAGTGACTTCGAAATGGAAATGCAAGAAGATTGTTTTTGAAAAAGCAATTCGGAGACGAATAGGATTTGAAATTGAAATGAAAGTTTTGAAATCAAATCACAGTTAAAGGTAGAGTTTGAAGTTTGAATTTCGAAGCATCCTTCTTCGTGCTCTGGAGTGGTTGTTCAGAGTGTTGGAGCGAGAGGGACTTGAGTCGAGGAGAAGATGATTTGAATTTTCGTTTAGGGTTAAGAGTTAGTTTTTGTTTTTGTTTTTCGTTTTGGTTTGTTTCCGTGGTTTGGGTGACAATGACGGAGGTTACGTTGCATATATACGATGTGACGAATAGTGGGTCGGAGAAGACGAACAACACAATCATGAATATCAACAAGATCTTCAAGGACGGGATAGGTCTGGGTGGCATATTCCATAGCGCTGTTCAGGTTGTTGTCGTCGTCGTCGTCGTACTTGCTTCTGTTTGATTTCTATCTGGATTGATTTGCCAATGTTGGTTGGATGAGATCATTTTGGGTTTGTATTTGTGTCTATTAACGGCTATTTTTTTCAAGATGGAGTTTTTTGACTCTGAAATGCGCGTCTTTAAGCAATAGTAGAATCTTGTTACTTGGGTAGATCGGGGAGTTTGTTACTGATTCTCATGCAGTCTTGCTTTTGCGGTTTTCATGGTTTTGATGTCAAATATGCCACCCAATCGCTGAATGTTGGCCAAAACTAGGAAATGGTTCTAGAAAGAGATTCATGTGCATGAAAGAAAGAGGATGAAGATGGTGTTCCTTAGATAATTTTGTGTACTTCGTTGAAATTGGTCAAACTTCGCACTTAATCTTTTTGCCTTTGAATGCCTAGTTTAATAGATTACGTTATATATTTTGTAGGTATATGGAGATGATGAATGGTCATTTGGATTTTGTGATCATGGAGCTGGAGTTTTCAGTTGTCCTTCTAAAAGGAATCCGATGTATACATATCATGAGAGCATTGTTCTAGGACGAACAAACTTCTCCATCTTTAAGGTAAATCAGATCTTGCGAGAGCTGAGTAGAGAATGGCCTGGAAATTCATACGACTTGCTAGCTAAGAACTGCAATCACTTCTGCGATGAGTTCTGTGAGAGGCTTGGGGTGCCAAAACTTCCAGGTGCCTTATTTCACACAGAATCAATTTTCTTTGTGAGAATGCCTCAGTTATGAATTATAAACAGGATGTTCTATCGGTCATGATGCATGTATATTCTAGTTTCTGATGTGATTTGAAGTTATAGTCTTAGTAATGTTATTTCTATTGGAATGTGTGTTCCACTGGTAATATTAACAGGTTGGGTTAATCGCTTTGCTAATGCTGGTGATGCTGCTATGGAAGTAGCAGGAAACACAGCAATAAGGGTGAGATGCTCTCTTGTTCCTGTGTGTTAAACTTGATCAGCATTTACTTATTACTAGCAGTCAAAATGTATTGATCATTGTCCTACATAATGACCACTTATTTTTGAATTGAATGTTTTCTGTTTGAATTTTATCTCCTTTGGGCAACTGTTGTATTGTATCCATCATCAGCACTTACCATTTCTTGCCACTAATAAATTTTGATTAAGCATACTTGGGATTTCATCTTTTCTTTTCCAACATTTGTGTTGAGGCAATTAGCATCTTTTTACTTCTTTGTGTGGTTTAATCACAGTTGAGACAAGCTAAGACCGAGATTGTATCAGCAAGTAAAGTGGCATATCGCTTCCTTTTAGGTGTTGCTTCAAGCAATGGCTCAGCTCCCAAGTCCCCTAGCAGTTCAAACAGAGGAAGCCCTAGATTTCAGGCTTCATGGTTCAAGAACCTGATTACATCTGGTGCCAAACCATCAAGTAGCTCAGATATTGAAAATAAGTACGAAGATGTGCTCAGTCAGTAGCAACAAGATGAAAGATCGGATCTACCAATTGGCCAAAATGCATGATGACAATTGTCTGACAACTAGTACATGAATCAATGATGAATGTGGTGTGAACGAAAATTCACTTTCTTTGGCATCTTTGGATACGGCACGGGTGAATGCTTATAATAGAAAAGCCAATAGTATCATTCATTGTGTAACAACTGTAAAATTCTCATTTGTTCTTTCAACCGAAGCATTATTAATGTTTGTCTAAAGGATCATAGTACATCCAAAGCCTATTGATTTGAAGTGTTCTCTTCACAACAGATATTATTGTTGATAATATTTGGTATCTGGAATGCGATTCATGTGGCATTCTATAATTAGCTTTTAAACATGTTCGTGTACACGTTAGACGTTCTGTGTCACTTTCCTCGAGGAAATGAGTTAATATTGGTCTGAATTGGCTCAACTGACTTCAAATGAAGAAAGTGACGGGGAGACGAGAGTGCACTTTATGCCGTGCAGATTGCATTGTTAGTCATTGAAATTAGTGGGAAACCTTAAGTTATAGGCTTAACTTCATGTAACTAATGCAGCGATTTACGGTCAGTTGAGTTGATAAGAAATTTTTTTAAGTAAGGCCGTAGTTTTAAATCGTCTCCATGTATGAAATCGCTGCAGTTGAGTTGATGAGAAATTTTTTTAACTTAAGTAAGGCCGTAGTTTTAAATCGTCTCTGTATATGCAACCGTTTAAAACTTAAAGTTAGAACTTTACCTTCCATAAAAAACCTACTCAGTTTGAACAAAAATTAGTCTAACTGTAGATGATTTAAAAGTATTTTCTTATAATTAGAACTTTCCTACAACATCTCGTTAAAAAAAACAAACAAAAAAAGGCAGCCATTTACATGATATTAAAGTTTATTGTTTCCAAATTCCACAATGTACAAGCAGATTAGTGCTATTTGTTTTACAGTTCAAATAAAATAACTAAGAACATCCAAATACCACTTCCCACTAAGGATGCTATAGGTTGCTCCAATAGTAAAACTCAACCAGAACAAGAATACAAAGAGCATTTGAAAGAAACCAACAGGCAACAGAGAGCACCAAAGTACAACATTTGTTTGATCGGGAAAAAAATGCAAGCAAGACAACGAGAAACATGGGAATATATACAATAGTGCTATTCTGAAGAAAACCAAAGACCCAGCAAAGAAAGCAAAAAACTGCTTATGAAGCCCTCCTGGCATTCAATTGAAGACAATTGTATCAGCACAGGCCTCCTCTGCTATCTTAAGGGATGAAACAGCCTGAGCTGCAATAAGACCAGCTGAGAACTCTGTAGTCCCAAAACTTCCACCGTCAAAGTATGGTGAATGAAAATCCTTTCTAAAAGAACCATATGAAAACGACCAATCACCATTTTGGATATCATCCCATTTACGATCAGCTCCATACCCAATTCTTTCAAGTGAACTCCTTGTGCAGCCCCAGTAAGGAAGGCATGCTTTCTCTTCAGCCATTACGAGCTCAATTTCGTTGTTGCAGTTCCAGGAGGTGAACACTTCTTTGTTTAAAGCAAATTTGCACGAATCATCAGAGTCCTCACCAAGCAACACATGCAAAGCAACAGCCTCTGCAATTGCAGCACCCTCTTCATCAAGCCTCTGCTGTTCTTCCATCTTCTTTTCTTTCTTCTTCTCAAGCTCAGATCGAATAGCTGCAGACGCAGCAAGAGCTTTCTCTAAGCGCCTTTGCTTCTTCTCTGCCCGTTTGAGATGGTCCAGCTCACCTTTCATCTGCTTCTTCTTAACTTTTCTCACAACAGGTTGCACCTTATTGCACGGTATGCTCTCCATGGAAACTGCCAACTATGATTACTATCTGTTTATCAACTTTCTAACTATGCTAGAATATATTTTCTAACACTTAAACATTTTCCCATAATTTTGTCTCTCTTTTTCTTCTCTGTCCTCTGTTTAACACTAAATACTTACTGCCTAGTTTCAGTAATCAAAACAAACAAAACCAGGAAGATCAATGACTACACCCACTCGGGCCTGAAGGAATACCTCTTCTTTCGAACAATACAATCCCAAACAGAGACAACAGGGGACAACATAAGGGAAACATGGTAGCCACTAACAAACCCATCCCTAGGCACCATTCTCCCCAACTTCCCACAACCCTTGCATTTACTCATTATAACTAAGAAAATATATTGAACAAAAAAATCAAAGCAATAACAACACGGATTCTAATTCAGGCAGCTCACATGGCCTTCCTTTACTGCAGTTGGAAATGCGATAACGTCATGAGTATCAGCAGATCAGAACAAGATAAAGAGTAGTAAACATAGACATACAGAGAACACAATTGAGCAACGGGCAACCAAGACACTTACAACTTCCATTTTTGTGATCACTGCACATAGCTAAAAGCCTAAAACATCACTGCAATTGAAAGGAAAGATTTCAAAATAAAAAAATTAAATAGAAAGCCACGATCGAAAACATGCTACACAGGTTACCATAGTAACATTGGGCTCCGGTACAATCAAAAGGGATCGATTTTGTAAAAGATCAGATCAATATATGAAACTTCACTGAAATGAAATCTTGTGAGATCTACAAACTACAAATAAACGAATTAGGTATGGTTTAGATAGTCCCTGTTTTAGCAATCTTCCGTCATATCTCTGATTTAGAAGTTTTACCATACACGTAATAATTGAAGACCACATCACAATCACCGGAAGATAAACAACCCACAAACTGTGACTCATATCTGATTAAGAATCAATTCTAGCCAAAAGGTAAGCATTTAAAAATATAGAAATTCATACGTCCCAAGTAGGCAACACCAGAAAAGATCTCCTACTTTACTTCCCTGATCAAATGAACAAAGAACCAATCGGTAATCAGAACTGTGCCAATACTTATTAACCACAACCCCAATTCACAATCAACTTTATATAAAAGTACACAGATTCCAACCATGAAAAGCCAAAAGGTCCTATACAAAGATCAGATCCGAAAACCCATTCAGAAAAAACCACAACTTTAAGATGTAAACAATCATACGATCGAAATTGGCAAAACAATCCACTAAAAACACAAGAGAAGCACCGCAAACTTCATCAAATTTGAACCTTCATTACATGGAAGAGACAGAGTGAGAGTGCCTCAAGCTTTCCCCATACTCGTCGAAATCAGGAAGAGAAGAGAAGGATAGAATTTAGGGTTACAAATCAGGGCGTTTGGTGAAGATACGAAGAGATATAAGCAAAGAAAGAGTAAGACCGAAGAGAGGGCATGTAATAGTGAGGGCAATTGTCTTAGCCAACGATATCTTTACACGTGTCAGTTAATGATGTGGATTTTGGTACTTAAAACCTGTGGGTATATTGACGTCACAAACGTCACGCCACTTGGCAAGACAGAACAGATTGGTTGAGTGGGCCCTCACAGTAAGTTTCATCTTGGCCGTCCAATCGCGCTTTTAAATTCCTTGGATGGTCCAGATTCTGAATCTTGAAAAATGATATTGGAGATCAAATTGGCTTTGGATAATGAAGAAGGTTTCAATTCATTGAGTTATAGATCAAGTAGAGTGACAAATAACATCAAGGACTAAATGAGAAATTCACACACATAGTTGATTAATTTAAGTAATTAACTCTTGCAAGGCTAAAAAATCCGTTCGCTCAAGGCTTATTAGTGAAAGATTCCATAAGTTAAAAAATTCTTTGTCGGATATGACAATGTCACATACTTTTGGCTTTTGTTTTCTACGAACGCCCTCTAACCAAGGGTATCCCGAATGGCATATTAAAAACAAAATTTTCAAGAAATTTAAACTAGGTTTAGAACAATTTTAATTTATATAGAAAATGTCTAAATTCAATAATTAATCTCTTTTATTCAAAACTTGGATGGATCATTTTGACCCAAATGCTTAACACATTCAAAGTCCATCATACTTTATGAAATGGGCTTTTCCAATACCCTCTTGTTTTATGTACACCAGCACAAATCTTCTAAAACCCAAAGTCTTCTTTCCGCAATTGATCTTCCTCTTGGCTATGGAGTAGGGTAGATCATCACTCTCACCCACACCCACCACCATTCACACACAAAGACACAAGCTTTTCTTTCAATGATGTCTCTTAGGCCAATCCCAACTTGCTCGAAACCCTCATTGCTTCACTCATTTACACCATTCAAACATTTCAGTCCCAAAACCCAAACCCTAAGACCCCATCACCATTTCACTACCCAATCCCTTCTCCAATACAATAGGAAGCCTGAACTATCCGGCGAGACCCCACGTGTCGTCGTGATTACTTCAGGTAAAGGTGGCGTTGGCAAGACCACCACCACCGCCAATGTCGGACTCTCCTTGGCTCGCTTCGGCTTCTCCGTTGTCTCCGTCGACGCCGACGTTGGACTCCGCAACCTTGACCTTCTACTGGGGCTTGAGAACCGCGTAAACTACACGCTCGTGGAAGTTCTGAATGGTGATTGCAGGCTTGACCAAGCTCTGGTTCGAGACAAACGTTGGTCGAATTTCGAGCTTTTGTGCATCTCAAAACCCAGGTCTAAGCTTCCATTGGGATTCGGCGGTAAAGCACTGGTTTGGCTTGTGGAGGCACTTAAAGCGAGGCCCGAAGGATGCCCAGATTTCATACTCATTGATTGTCCCGCCGGAATCGATGCAGGGTTTATCACCGCTATAACGCCGGCGAATGAGGCAGTGCTCGTGACGACGCCGGACATAACTAGTTTGAGAGATGCAGATAGAGTTACAGGGTTGTTGGAATGTGATGGGATTCGGGATATAAAGATGATTGTGAACAGGGTTAGGACAGACATGATCAAAGGTGAGGACATGATGTCTGTGCTTGATGTTCAGGAGATGTTGGGATTGTCTTTGTTGGGTGTGATTCCTGAGGATTCCGAGGTCTTAAGGAGCACAAACAGAGGTTACCCACTTGTGTTGAATAAGCCTCCTACACTTGCTGGTCTAGCTTTTGAACAATCTGCTTGGAGACTTGTGGAGCAGGACACCATGAAAGCTGTTATGGTCGAGGAGGAGCCCAAAAAACGTGGGTTTTTCTCCTTCTTTGGTGGATAGGTATTGAAATGGAGCTTAGGATTGCTAGATTCAGGTAATTGTTTGTGGTTATAACTTTCAAGTTGTGTATAGTTGGTTATTGTAAGTTTGTGTTTTGATTCCAAGTTCCTCTAGCAGATAGCAACTTTTCTAGCATCAATTTAATAGTGATACATGTATCATGTACCTTGCTTCCAAGTTTTGATGAATTTGGTTCAAGTGTTTTCCTTTCATGTTGGGGAAGGATTGCCCTTTTGTTTCTGAATAATTCTGAGGTTTAATGAACCGATCCATACCTCCTTTTCTCCATGAGCCTTTTTGGCCTATGTAAAGAATAAAGTCAATCTTGATTCAGGTTCTAAGAATCATTCGATTTGTCTGATTTTGGTGTGTAAGTTGATAATAAGCACAGGCAAGTGCCTTGAGTTTGCGGAGAAACTGAGTGGTCTTTCCTGACGCAATTTCAGAATGGAAAAAAGATGAGGAAAATCCCTGCTTTTTTGGTTCAGGACTTTTTTCATCCCAAGATATTACTGCAGACAGCATAAAGAATCACTTGGAATGTTTATATTCAAAGAAATTGTGAGCTTCTGGACTCTGCATTCTGATCTCTTAATGGACATACTTGACACATTGCAGTTCAAGCGAGATTGTCAATGGTGAAATACTTGCAAACTTCGTACAAAAGTTAATACAAGCAGACGATGTTCCCAGTATAATACTCTCAGGTTTGCCTGGTCCCGCATAAGCCGAGCTAAAGTTTAACCAGGCGGACCTGAAACTTTTCCGGGCTCAGGCCTATGCCAACGCCTCTATAAGGACACATTATGTAAATATGCTAATAAGCCGAGCTCAGTTTGAACAGGCTCGGGCCAACCCCACTATAAACACAAATTAGGTAAATATGCTAATAAGCCGAACTCAGTTTTATCAAGCTCAAACCTGAAAATTTTCAGGGCCCAGGCCTATGCCAAACCTAGCTCAGTTTGATCAAGTTTGGACCTTAAACTTTTCCAGGCTCAGGCCTATGCTGATCCCACTATAAACGCACATTAGGTAAATATGCTACGGCATGATCATATCCATTGCAAGTTAAGTTGTCAAAACCACTATAATGTTAGAACAATCTATCATGCTTAGCTTGCATAATGAATTAAAATCCAGCTTAGTTTAACTCATTATGTAGGAGGAACTGATTTACCTGTTTGTTATTGTGGGATCCAATTGAAAATTCCAATTTCCCTTTTGCCTAAACTTTCCTTCATTTTCCAAGCAACCAAACAGACTGGGCTTTTTGGCCTCTTTGGGCACCTCTTTGGATCACCATTGTTGGGCAGTTTGACAATTGCAGACTATTCAACTCTTTTTGCTGGGCCTAGAAGCCTAAATCTATCCTTAGGTTTTCAGCCGTTCCTTTTCCTGGATCTGTTAATCCCTTTTAGGTAAAGAAGCTGGAAGGATCATCAGGAGTAGTAATTGATATCGTCTGAATCTGATTTAGACGATTCAAAATTAATGAATTAAATTAAAAAAATGTACCCAAGTTTGAGTATTTGAATTCGATCTTGACTTTTCATGCTAAAGACTGTCCAAGTTACCTGAATTCCCTACCTTTGTTAGGCTACAAGTTTTGACTTCTGAAATTCAGTTGTGATGCCAACAGATCGACAGGGTCCCAGGTTCCATTTTCATAGTTTTTATAGGATAATGTCGGATGGTCGGTCCAAATGTCACCTTGGAGTTGCAGGCAGAAAAGTTTCTTCTGCTAGGGATAAGATATTCCATGGTCAATGATATTAGAATTTCACAAAACGGACCATTCTTTATAAAAGTTAACAGAATGAAGATAGAACAGTGAGGTCTTGACCTGTCGATCTTTTAATATTCCTCAGGATAGACCTCGAAAGCACTCTGTATCTGATATGATTGAAGTACTACTCTGCGCGAGGACTGTTTCAATGGTTATCTTTAACTCTATTTCAACTCGAAACTTGAATGCCTTGTGCCTCTTCATGCCAACTCATGTATATTTTTAACATTAGATCTCATGTTGGTATACACTTATTTTGTAAATTAAGAAATTATTTTATTAAATTGATTAAGACCGTTTGAATTAAATTATATATATATATATATGTTAAACTCAAACTAAATTTAAATTTAAATTAACTTAATTTTGATTTTTTAATATGGAATTAAATCTAATCCTTTTTTTAATTTACACTTTTTGTGTATGACCATAAAGATAACTTTCGGTGCCTTTTCGATTAAACAATGAACTAAGTAACCAAGTGGAATACATACTTGTTGAATTGTTGGATGGTATTGAGTGATTGCAATGTCAATTCCTAAGCATGCCAAAAAGCTCTTAAGCATGTTTGAATAAGCTTATATCGGTAAAATTTTTGTCAGTAAAATTTTTTTTTAGAAAAGCTTTTTTAAGAAGTCAGTTAATTTGAAAAATTTATCTGAAAAAATACTTTTTTTGAGAAGTTCTAAATTTAAGCTTTTTAAAAAGATATATTTTAGCTACCAAGAAAGTTATATCTATTAAAAAAATATTTTTTTATTTTACAGTCAAATACTTATTTTTCTTAAAAAAACTTTTGCGGTGATAAAAATTCTTATTCACTCTCCAAAAACTCAACCAAACAAATACGAATTATTAAAAGATAGTTCAACTTACCCAACGCATAAGATTGTCCATTTTGCAAAAATTTAAGAAGGGGCATTGTTGTACATAGCCTTCTCTTGTATTTTTACAAAAAGACCATCTCTGTAATTCAAACATGTGATTTTCTGGTGACAAATGCGATTAAAAAAAAAGGTCAATATAATAAATTATTAACTTATTTAATAAATTAATAATTTATATACAAAGGTTTTTAATGGAAAAGCAACTAGTCAAGACAAGCTCTTCGTTTTCTGTTAATTGACATCATTGCAGTAACTCGTCTTCCCCAGTCAACTATTCTTTTACTAAATGGGTTCGAAAATACGAGGTTGATGTTACACCTGTACACTTCAAGGTCAGCCCGACCCCTTAAATAATATTATTTATTAAATTGTAAAATAAATAAATAATATTATCAGGGGCTTGAAAGTGGTCACCGGTATCTCTTCCCCAACATGATACGACATTACACCTCAGCGTAATCCAACTCCCATCAAGATATGGATAACTTTAATCTTTAGAGATAGGACATTGGTCCATTACCAAAATAGTGCAGATTCTTATCGGTTGTCCATTCTTTAGATGAAACAAAACCTCAAATGTAAACTCTCTTGTCGTATATATTGATAATTCAGAGATCGGTCGTACCATGATGTCTCCGTTCGAATTTTGAGCATATTTAAAATTTTTAATTTAATTATTAAATTAAAGTTTAAATTTGTTTAATTTAAACTTAATTAAAAAGATATATATAAATATTTTATGTCAATTTTAAATTGAGTTTCAGGTATAAAGGTCTTGTTTGGCAATCAACTGATTGCATTAGCTATTAACTGTTAACTAATAGTTGATTTGACTAGCAGATTGCATTAACTATTTGTCATTTGATATTTAATAAAATTAGCTATTTCATGTTAGTTGTTTATGTATAAAATGACTTATGAGGACATGACTTAAATTTTTTTTGTAAGGGTATGAATTTAGTATTTCGTTGAAAATTCTTATAGTAATTTAGATTTTAGATATTTAATTCTACAAAAATTAAGTTTATAACTCTAATAAAAAACATAGAACATAAATAATAATAATAATAACAACAACAACAACAACAACAACAATAACAATAACAACAACAACAACATCCAAATCACATCTTTAATTTTATACCTTATGTTGTCTACAAAATTACTCAATGAATAATATCTTGCTTGTCAATTTAAACTACCATGATAAATTTATAAATAACTGTTGTAGTTAATCCTATATATTTAAGATAAGTTGAAATGAGTTTGATGACACAATTATCTTTTGGTAAAATTTTTATTAACTGATAGGCTAAAAAGTTAACCCGCAAGTCGTTTTTTAAAAAATAGCTGATTTGGTTAAATAAGTTAACTCAACCAGCTTTTAACTAAATAAATATATTAACTTTTAGATATAATCAACCAATTAATACTCTTTAATCAACCGCCAACTTAAGCAACTCTTAACTAAATAAATATATTAATTATTTGACATAATTAGATAACTAATATTCTTTAATCAGCTGAAGCTGAAGATACCTTAAAAGTTATCTACCAAACACCCCGATTTGAAGTGCTAATGAGGAGCTGTCCAGCTAGATTACACTGACGATGGTGTCATGTGCAAAAGTTAGACGAAGGAACACTAATGAGTGTGATGATACCCATAATAAGTAAATAATGGAGGCGATTTTGTTGAACAAAGCTGTAGCTTTTTTCAAAGATACGGCTGAAGCTCAAGATTTTGAAGCGCATGTGCTCCTCACTCCTCTCCTCTCCCAAAATCTAAAACCGGCCCCATCGTTATATGTTAGGTCCTAGGTCTACCAATGGTCCACCACAGGAACTGAACCATCTTAACTAATTAAGTTTGGTGGTTGAAGTTTCTTCGTCAAATGCCGTAACTCAACTACTTGTACATGGAACCTTTTCTGCTGCCTTAACTTGTAGTCTTTTTCCCTTTGTGCTTCTACTTGTACATGTATAACTTGGAGAAGAGAAGAGACCATATTAATACAATTAAGAAATCATACATTTACTATTTTAATCAACACTTCTTCACTTGCTTTCTCTAAACCCTATCAAGCGAATCTTTAAATGGTTACAAGAGTAACAAGCCGAGGTCGGTATCAAAGGTTAAATACAACAGAAAAAGGAAAAGAAGACAAAGTAGACGTAGACTTTTCTACTTCCTACACCAATTTTGGTAATACGTCGACCGTTACACAAAACAGCAGATCGATCAAAGGGTCGTAAAAATCATCAACAACCAGAACCTTTCTTGCAGTTGAGTACACCTGCACCAATCGTCATGGAACCCACGAGTGAAGATGGTCTCGCACTCAAGCTTGAAGCTTTAGCATAACTGGAAGAGGCTCCTGCACCTGCGGCGGTAAAGAATGCCCCATTCACCATTAGGTCTCCTTCGGACCTCCAGTTCCACTTCCTCCACTCACTTTCTGGTGCATCTTCGTACTTAGTAACCTGCATGTAAGTGTGTCAGAATCAAGAAATGGGTTACATTACATAGATTTTCTCCCAAAAAAAAAAAAGAGGTAGTTAATTCAGTTGGAGCTGGCTAGCAAAATTACCTCTTTGCTGAATCTGTCGTCAGGTGCAGCAAACCTGTTGCCCTGGCTGTTGATGGTTGGTGCCCCACTCCCTCCAATAGCATACATTTCCCAATGAGTGTAGTCATTGTTCACTACATGGAAATACCCAAGTCTACATCTGAAAATGTGAAATTAAAATTAAAATATTAGTTAAGGATGATTATTAAATTATAATTAACATTTATTATATGTCCTACAAATAAAGGTGACAATAAAATTAATTTACCTTGGCATTCTTTGGACAAGCCCTTCGCCGAAGTGATTGAAGGCTATAGTGACTTGCATGTTCTTGTCTTGAGTATAGGAATCACTGTGACCCAACAACATGACTTTATCATGGTGGGTCATGAAATTGTTCGAGATCGTAATAGCGGTGGACCCATGTATGGCATCAACGAGTCCATCGTTACAATTGGATAGGGAACAATGGTCCACCCACACGTGGCTTCCACCGAAGATGGACACACCATCACCGTCCGATATAGTTCTCCATCCATAGTGCCGTGGGGAGTCCCTGACGTAAGTATTCCCACCTTGTTTACAGTCATGTATGTGCAGTCCATGAATTATAATGTTGGTCACGTACTGTATAGTTATGCATGGACCACCTGCAATGTGGACACTAGCTCCTCTGCCGTCAATAGTCTTGAAAGAGTTCATGATCAGTTCTTCCTTTAGCTGAATGGTCATGTCACGAGCAAAAATGATCCAGAGCGGCTCATCTTGGATAACAGCGTGCCGGAGAGTTCCCGGTTTAGGATTAACAGGGTCGTTGTCGCTGGAGTCGGTAACCACGTATATTCTTCCATCACGACCACCAATGGCGTTCTTGCCAAACCCAATTGCACAGTCGGCGAGTCTCTGCCGGTTCTTTTCCCAGTTGGGGTCGCACCGCCAGCAGTCGTCGATTGGATTACCGGTTCCACAAGAGAGATACCCCAACTTCCTCCTTGATGCATTCAGAGCCCTGTCAAAAAAATATATACGTTACTTAACAGTTAACACACATTTAAAGCACCAACAACCAATATTTTTGTTAGTGGAGCCATGCATTTGTGCACTTGCCTGTGTACTTCTTGTACAACCAGTTCTGGGTCCTGAACAGGCGATGATGATTCAATGCAAGCAGGGACAAGGCAGAGACAGAAGAGGAAGAGACAGCACGAGGAAGGGCTTGCCATTTAAGTCCTCTTCTTCTTTTTGAAAGTCTAGTAGTAGATGATCTCGAGTAGCAAGTTACTTACATACAAATGTAAAGGAAGAGTAGGGGTATATATAAAGGTGCTAAAGCCGGGTTCAATGGGGTTGATTAAACTAAACTTGTGGGGTATAGTTTTGATGGTGTATCGTGATTTGTGGTTTTACGGGATGCCCTATCTATACAACAAAGTAGTAGTATTAGTAGAAACAAGATCTAGGTAGCAGTTAAAATCAACCAATATCAGGACTTTATTAGCTTGTAAGGGCCTACAGGAATTGGAGAAGGAAATTAATGAAATAGCTTATCAGCCTGAGACATGTAAACATGGTACGTTAGTTAACATGAAATAGTCATCATCAATATATTGTCATACCTAGACATATAGTTTATTTTAGTTGAATGTTCAAGTCACCATCCATTGTTGCTACATTTAACTACCAAATTAATTGTGAAGATCATTTGGTTTTTGTAATCTCTTCTTCATATATATATAAAGTGAGTTTGGTAAATATAGTTATTTCGGTTTTTTTTTTTTTGGGTAAACTCACGAGGCATAAATTGTAAGAGGCACCTTTAAGCCATTATCATGTTCAGATTAATCCCTGCTCGTACCTTGTAAGACCCCAAGGGGCAGCTCAGTACTAACACCAAATATTTGACATTGCTGCATTCACAAATAAGATTTAAACCCTTGACCTTGCTTAAGTGAGGATCAGCCTCTTACCGTTGAACCTCAGTTATGGCAATCATAGATTCTTTTATGAACTAAAGTGAGTATAAACAATATTAAGTTAAAGATAAAGTAAAGGTCAAAAATGACATTTCAAAATTTGTAAAAAGTTAAACCGATAAAATAAGAGGTTTAAAGTTTGAAAGGTTCAATCGAAATTACATTATCTTATAACTAGCTAAAAATTAAATAAAATTTAAAAATATGATTAAAATAGATTATTCATAATTATCGAAGAATTTAAAGTTTAATTGAAAAAAGAGATTGTTAAATTAAAATTAATTGATTTATTTTAATTTATAAGAACTTATTAACTAACAAGAATTGACTAATAAACAATGTTATGAATACCGTACCGGCTTCGGTACCGGATTGAGTTCTGGAACGGAACTGTACCGGTACCGATTGGTACC
>JANITX010000008.1:59107673-59121571 GCA_027564395.1 Erythroxylum ulei
TTTAGGGAGAACATTGTTCTCTTGTTCTTGTTACTTTTCGAACATCTTTCACTTATCAATTGTTTTCTCAATTGTGGTGTGTTGATTGTTCGTTTCTTGGTTTTATTTTGATCATCGGGATTGCTCGGAACAAGTTTCCAAGAGGTGTCGTAGAAATCAAACCTTACATATCCTTTCTTGGCTTTATTTTGATCATCGGGATTGCTCGGAACAAGTTTCCGAGAGGTGTCGTAGAAATCAAATATTGCGTATCCTTTATTTTCTTGTTTGTTAAATTTCGAATATCTATCCTTTTTGATTCCTTTAGGTCAAAACCCTATAAAACAAAAATACCCATTCAAATCATCATCATTTCGTCGTCAATCTTTCCGCGGTGTGCGTCAGGTCGTCTCTGACAGGATTGTCGATTCCCCATGCTGTTTGGTGACTGGAGAATATGGGTGGACGGCGAACATGGAGAGGATCATGAAGGCTCAGGCTTTAAGGAACAGCAGTATGACCTCTTACATGTCATCCAAGAAGACGATGGAGATCAACCCAGATAAGGGTATTATGGAGGACCTGAGGAAGAGAGCTGAAGCAGACAAGAACGACAAATCCGTCAAGGACTTGGTCCTACTTCTCTTTGAGACAGCTATCTTGACCTCTGGTTTCAGTTTGGATGATCCCAACACATTCGCTGCCAGAATCCACAGGATGTTGAAACTGGGTCTGAGCATTGACGAGGGCGAGACTGCGGAAGACGACGCCGGGCAGTTGAAGAAATACGGTGAAAAGAAGCCGGTCTCTGCTACAAAAGAAGGGTTGAAGCTCGATGACGAGACAGAGGAAGGGGAGAAGCAGAAAGAGGAAAAGAAGAAATCCTTCGCGAACATCTGCAAGGTCATGAAAGACATCCTAGGAGAGAAAGTTGAGAAGGTGGTCCTCTCTGACAGGATTGTCGATTCTCCATGCTGTTTGGTGACAGGAGAATATGGGTGGACGGCGAACATGGAGAGCATCATGAAGGCCCAGGTTCTAATGGACAACGGTTTGAGCTTTTACAGGTCCTCCAAGAAGACAATGGAGATTAACTCAGACAATGGTATTATAGTGGAACTGAGGAAGGGAGCTGCAGCAGACAAGAACGACAAATCCGTCAAGGACATGGTCCTGCTCCTCTTTGATATAGCTCTCTTCACCTCTGGTTTCAGTTTGGATGATCCCAACACATTTGCCGCGAGAATTTACAGGATGTTGAAACTGGATTGAGCATTATCCCTATTTAGCACGGCAAGCCTTCGATTAATAACAGCATTCACAATGCTGCCTGTCAAAATGAAAATTTCGGACGGTCTACATTACAATCTCCGCTCGGTGCTCTGTTTCGTGCAGGAGACTGATGCCTTAAAGTTTAATACGAATAGGTAAGGATTGTTGAGTTTCATTAGGAAACTGATGCCTTAAGTTATGATACGAATAAGTTAAAGTTGTTGAGTTTCATTAGTAAACTGATGACTTAAGTTACGGTGATTTGTAATTTCTAGGTTGTTATTTCCTTGCAAGTTTCCTTATTTTATGTGAGTGAGTCCTATAAATTAGCACCAGAAAATTTAATAAAGATCATGCTGAATTGATCAAATCTAGTACTCTCCTTTCTGGCTTCTCTTTCTTTCTTTCCTTATCTGAAATATTCTCCAAGCAATATAACATGCTCTGGCAAAGTTAACCTCACTTCACATTGCAATTGCAACAAAAATGCTGAAAAAAAGAAGAAAACAGAATAAAAGAAACAAATTCAGCCTGACCTCGAATTGATGGAAAAAGGTTGTAAAACTAATTAGGATTCGGACTAATCGTTTTGCCTGATTCAAATTAATAGATAAAGGCTTTAGATCCATTTCAGATTTGGGATAATCATCCTGCCTAATCCGAACTAATTGAAAATCACGCAGTTTCATTCTCAAGTTTCAATTAGTCCGCAGATGGTCACAACCGGCCTCCTGCTGGTGACAATCCTTTTTCATTACGTTTGCGATCCAACCTTGCTGCCCATAAATTAGTATATAATCAAAAACAACTTAATAATAATCTGCTGATATGTAAAGTTTGAAGAAAACTAATAACGCAGTCTTACCTTTAATCGTTGTTTCTAATTTATAAATTGCAGTATACATAAAGAAAAAACTATTCCATTCAGGTTTCTTATTTTAACATGAAAAAATAGGTTTAAGTAATCCAAACGCTTCCCAACTGTGAACCTTTGCGGCGCAGAAATCCTTAGTTCATGACTACCGGTTATACATGGATTCTGATTTTATTCTGTAATTCAACCGGAAATCTATTGCTTGTGGGAAAGAAGTTCTGATTTAGCAAAAATTTATATTTCAATTCAGAAACAACTTTCAATCTTCAAAACCTCAAAAGTCTCAACAGATGAAAACAGTTCTTAAATATCAAGCTACTACATTTGGAAAGACGGAACCACAGAAACCACTTCAAGACATTCAAGCAAAGCCAGAAGAACTACTTTGAGCTCCCCCACCATACCCTCCTCCACCTCTACCAAAGGCAGGCCTTCCACCAGAGCCCTGCAGGGTTGCAAGGATGAAACCAACTAAGAACGTACGAAAAGATAGATAATGCAGATCAAAGAGAAGTATCAACTAAATGCATTTTTAGTCATTCCAACAAGTAATTGGATATCAAACACAAACTTAAACAAGGTAGTGTAACTGAAGGTTCTAAAACTATAAGCCTGAACTGCAACTTAATATCATTATAACAGATGATGAATTTAATAGGATGGAATTGATTGCTACCACTATATTTTGATTTTGGAATGCTTTGTTTAAAGAGGATAAGGAAATGTTAGGAAATAAGAAACAAATCCCTTCTTTCCGAAAACTGCATGAAAGCAAAGATATTGCGTACTGCAGCCTATTTATACAAGCAGAAAACCGAGATATTTCTCCACCCACTGTATATAAAATAACCAAGTTGAGATTACCCTGAATGATGGTTGGAAATCTGCAGGAGCGCCTCCCTTCTCACCACCAAAATCACCTCCCCGAGGACCCCCACGATATCCTTCTCTGTCACCAAACCTGGGCCGATCACCTTCAAAGCGAGGCGGGCCTCTATACACAATGAGAAACAACATATTAATCACAATTTAAGCAACCAAGTGGCGCTTGGAGAGAATTATAAAAGCTAGAGAAACAGGAGATTGCTGAACACGAATATATTACCTGGGCCGGTCACCTGGTGGACCACCCATGGGCCGACCTGCAGGCTTTGCAGATTTCTTCAAAGTGGCAGGGACAATTTCCGATGGAAGATTGAGGTAAGTCCTCAGAAATTCAATTCCATCATTTGTAAGGAACCAGTAGTAATGCATCCAAGCAAATGTCTCACGAACGTACTCCTTGGACTTGAAGCTCTGCATGAGCTTAATCACCTGCAAGTTAGGAACATCGATATCTGGGTGCTTTGCAAGATTATAGTCCTTCTTGGCATAGCAAACTCCCTCTACAAGATCCCGACAAACACAAAAAGATGTTAGATACCATCTTCCTCGTCAAAAGCCTTCAGATTTCACTAGGCCAATTCAACTCAATTATCTCTCTCAAGTAGAGCTACAAATTTGCATAAGCTACATAAGACAACTCAATGTTTCCAGTGCACAACAAAACAAAAAAAAATGGAAAGAATGATAAGAACAGAAGATATATAGGTTCTTAAAAGCTATCATGGAAATTCCCCAATCACTTAACAAAGTAAAATATATGCTATTGTATTCAACGATCTATTTGGATCATAAGCAACCAAATCAACGCATAAAAACAAAACCTTATCATGTTTCATAGGTTCCTGGGTTACTAACGAGTGGAACTGAACACAAAACAATAAATCAAATCAATCACCGCGTTAGAACAAGAAATTTGAGAACTGGAGTAACCTTGAAAGAGGTACTTGGAAATTTCTCTCCTGTTCTTCTCTGGGATGATCTGAAACGTAAAACAAAACAACCCAAGTAAGCCTATACACACATCAATACACAAGAATCCAAGAAAACCAGATGGGTACAGAGAAAAAAAAGAGTGACAAAGCTACCATTGTTGATTAAACCGGAAAACTCCCTGTTAAGCTCGTAGCAACTGCAGAGACGCAGAGCTTCTCCTCCTGTGAACAGAGTACAACAACAAGACTAAGAAACCCTAGAGAACCGATTATTTATATTCGGATCATCCAATTTCTGGACCCGATTAAAAGATCTGGGTCTTCTACTTTAAACCCATTAAACTTTAGGATTTCTACTTTAGGCCCACCAGAGAAATTAGTGATTAATCTTTTTTTTAGTAACAATGTAATTACTAATTAGCATGAATCTTGGAAAGAAATTTATATTGCATTAGTGTTAAAAGTTATGTATTAATGGGTTACAAGAGCAATTTAAATTAAACTTATTAATTAATTTTAAATTATTGATTCATTAAATAATCTCTTTGAAACACATAATTTTCAAATAATTATATACTCATAATTTAATTGAAATCAACAACATTTATTTAGAGTCGCACTAAAATGCGAAATCTAGAAAGATTCAATAGTACACAGCCTTATCCTTATATATAGAAAGGTTAATTAAAACAAATCAAAAGATAATAATCATTAATTCTACTATATTTATATTTAAATTTTTAAAACGGTATATTAAATGAAAAGATTATAATTTTTAACGACATGATTACTCACATGTCTTTAGGAAAAAAAATCCATCACATTTTGATTCCTTACTATTTATTATTATTATTATTAGCAGTAGTATTAGCATTAGAATTCCAATCCCAACTTTGACATTAAAACTTTTCTGGAATGAGTTTCCAGTTTCTGATCTCAACAACTCCTCGAGGATTTCTCCAAATCTGTAGACATGCTCACCTTTCCGTCATTTTCAGACAGAGTTGGGACGAACATCATCTTTTGCGGTATAAAACTCTGGTTTTCTGGGAGTGAAGCTGCTGGATTCTGAACGCCCTATCTGTACCAGAGCAACCATGCTCAGCCAACAATTATTTTCAGTTGCTAGACCTAATGCAAAGTTTTCCCACGAACTATTCTCAGAAAATCTGCAGAAAATGCGGACCTGCGAAATTTAGTATTCATTGACTCCGTGGCCAAGCATAGCATGATGTTTACAGTTTACAGGACTTTCCTCGGACTCTGATTCTACTGTTTCATTGTTTGTCTTGCTTCAAGACCACCTGCTTGAAGCTATGAGTATTAAAAAGAGAAGCAGATTGAACCATCTTGGAAGGAAAGCGGACATACTTTAGTCTCATTCAATTCAAACAAAATTGATCAAGTGCATATTTATTGAAATTTGGGGTATTTGCAAAAGCTTACACATTCACAGAAATTTTCAGCTCCTGTTCAAGGTATAGAAACAGAAGAATGACGGTTTCTGAACTGGTCTGTACAAATACACAAATTACAATATTCTGCCCAAATACTGTTTTCTCCAAGTTTAGAAAGAGTAACATAAGACATGTTGGAACTGTACAATATCAAAATTAGCATCAATTCATACAGAATTCATCACCATAGCACACAGAAGATCGCACTATAGTGTTAGACAAAGTCCACCATAAAGAGTCAAAACTTTCAAGAGAAAACTGATCGAGCACTATACATAATCGGCTTGTTACTCTGTACACTCACGTGAGGCATTCACCTATTTCCCATATAAAGCATAGCATTGAATGAAAAATACTTGCAAACTATACAACTGAATGAACAGAAGCATCAAGCCTAAGATGGAGAGCCAGAACTTTCAGCTTGTCGCTTGGAAAACTACTATCCGATACAGGTTCGCATTGGCTGTGGATTGAAGTAAATCCAAATTGCAATTGGCACCTTTAGCCACCAGAGTTAGGCAACTTTTGCTAATTGATCATTAAGGGTTTTGTTTGCTCCAACTGATTCTGCCTCAATATCATAAGAAGACAGTAACCTTCTCTGTACCAATGAAATTCAGTATCAGAAAACTGGTTACTGAAATGAACAATGTAGCAGGTATATGGAATGATGTCAAGGAAAAAACAAGCGCTCTCTTGTAAATGACAGAATTGATATTAAAAGATCAAGGGCAATTGTCAAGTTCTATTAGTCCTCCATTCAGGTAGTGAAATTGGCCTCACCCATGCCATTAGGAGAACACAAGCATGGATGAGGCCTCTTGACACATAGACATCAGTGCCAACTCTGCCAGTATTTTGTTACTAGAATATGATCCAACAATCATACATTTATAGTATATGGTTATAGTGTATACATCCGATATGAATTAAAGATGAGTGTAAGAAGCAAGGTATTGACATTAAAGGCAAAAATGTAGATGAATAACACATCAATACAAAAGAATCTTAGGTCATGCACAAGGAAAAAGACAATAAAGAACACTAGTTAAGTTCTTTCCAGAGCATCACTCACATGATCCTCAAAATCGGGGCTTGTCAGATTGATAGAGAGATTTCTCATCAGCAATAGCACCTGGTTGTGAATGAAGAAGAAAATGAGAAATTCAAGAAAATAATACACACCTTATTATGCATTCCAATAAGCACCAGTATGATACTAAGAGCAAACCAATTATGTAGTCATTGATAAGAGATACCAACTTGACATAATATCTTACCGTCTCAACATCTATGGGGTCCATCTTCTTAAGTTTTTGCAACTGACCAGTCACATTTGGGTCAAAGACACTGCCAATGAATTTGTAAACTTGGGCAAAATCGGGTAGAACTGCAAATATGGGAGAATATCAGTCCTAACTACAGAATATATGAAATTAAACAGTCTTACAAAGCATAGATAACCTTGCTCATCTTCATCTAAAAACACTAATCCAATTTTAGGAAAGAACAATAGAATGATAAAGATACAAAAAAAAAAGTATTTATTGTCATACATATGAATCCCTACATAGTGTGAAGCCCTCACCTCTCAGTGGGTGACCTTCATTTCCTTGCTCAGCTGTTTCGCTAATTGGTAGTATTCTTGAAGTCCTCTCAATATTACTGCAACAGTCATTTGCCGCAGATGAGCCTGCCAATGACACGAGACATTTAAGACAAATATACGTAATAAATAATTTCACCAAAAAAGCAAAACAACCAATGATGTGTATTGTTCATCGTACAAACCTTTAGCTTGAGGTGGTTTACTGACTCTTGACACATTGTTTGTCCAAGAAGATGAAGCACCAGGAATACTAGGTTTCATCAGCATTGAGGAGGACTCAGGCCTTCGAACATATCCAGGTTCAAGAATGGTACCTGGTGATTGAAAGGATCCTGAAGGTTGTGAGAGTGTTGAGGCTGCAAAGTGTGATATATGTGAGACAAGCTAGTTTTGCTTACAAACTGGACACATAAATCACAGTTAACAGATAGCCTCACCATTTTTTGGAGCTTTCTGTGGATAAGGATGCGCAGCTTTTCTTTTGGGCCGAGGAGGAGGCAGATGTTCACCAGTTCCATTCTTCTGGACCTTTAGAAAATATTTCTGTGCATGGCTGCGTATCTGTAATTTTTTCCAATTCTTAAATACTTCTAGCCATATTTATTCTTAAAAAGGACTTAGAACGTGAAAAAAGAAATAGCCATATTTATTCTTAAAAAGGACTTAGAACGTGAAAAAAGAAATAATATATCAACTAAAACACAGTCATGAGAAGGCTGCAGCCCCCCAACATAATGACTACTTAGAGAACCTTGGCATATGATAGCAAATTGAGAGGTTGGAGTTTACTTAACAATGGAAACTGAAATTCAAATTAAGGGAACTACAAGGGATAAAAACATCACAGAAAAGTGTTAAAGATTTCCAAAATGCAGATCTCAATTGTCTCAGCGCAATCAAAAGATTGTATTGCAAAGTACCTGAATGACTGTCTTAGACCCAACAAACGCCTCAATCTTTTTCCAGTCACGGTCAAAGCTGAGAAATCAAAAGAGTAAAATTCAGATCAGGACATATGAAAATAAAAGAGAGGGCAAAAAATGAACTTAAACTACCATGAAAGCTCCATAACTCATCTGTTCTGTTTTACTTGTTTTTGAGTTAGTACCAAACACGGAACATAATACCAAACGGTTTGGAATTGGAAGTGAATATGGAAAAATTATAAATTTTCAAGACAGCGCTTTCATTGCATTGAGAAACATTTAGAAACCAAATACAAAATCTACACTCACAGTTGAATAATTTCTCTCCCACTACATCCAATTCTGAACCTTTCACTACCACCATTTTCAGAAATTTGGTTATATTTGAAGCTACATCAGAATAGTCAAACACCAAGCGCACTCAGCTAAAGTTCAAGCTTTGACTAAATTTGCAAATAAAAAAGGCTGAGAATGAAAAAAGGAAAACCCTAATTGAAGCGGAAGCTGCAAGCAAATTCATCAAAAGAAACTGAAGAGGGAATTTACAGCTGGAGAGCTTCCAGAAACTTGTCGTGTTCGGGTTCTGTCCAGCTCTCTCTGGACTTGGTGATGGTGTAAGCTTTTCGGACCTTCTTAGACAGATCCTCCGACCCCGAACAAGCTGTCGCCGGCGACGCCGGGAAAGGTTCGAGTCCCGGTAACGCCATTCCATTCGGATCCAGGTAGAATCCCTCAGTCGGGTTCGGGTTCTTCGACACCATGTGTAATAAAACTGAGTTAAGATTCGAGGGTTTTAGCTTTGAGTTATAACGGAGAAATGAAATGTGGCTTTTAAAGAGACAAGAGAGATGGAATCTGATACTTCATAGGATTTGATTCACCTCAGACGAACGACGTATAAGAATTTGCCACGTTATACTGACCATAATCTCTTAAAATCGTAGGCGTCTTTCTTAAGCATCCATATAATATTGATGGGAGTGACTATTAATCTATGACTGCCGATCAGCTCCTCCACTACAGGCTTAAGCGACTTCGTTCGTTGTCTTAATTAATAAGTAATACTATCTGATTAAGTGCTTTTACTTAAATTAACGATATTAATCCCTTTAGTAAATGTGCGCTTCACGTGGTCTGCGATGCACCAGAATATGGCCTCCTGTAGTAGAATTTGATTTGGTGAGTTTAACATAGGACGACATAAATTGCCACGTAGGGTTAGTCCTCCATATATGAGCTGACACGTGGCGAACATTCATGGACTGATGGTTGCTCAAAGGTGGCGTTGGGTGGCCAAAGATATTGCCACATGATGGATTTGAAGCCCACAAGAGAAAGAAGACTAGAAGATATTTAACGTGGGACCTACTGAAATTGCACCCATGCAAAGTGCTCTCCTCTTCTTGAGATATTTTCTGATCAGGCAAAGTTTAAAATTTTTTTTTTTAAGTTTGGATCTTCTGTTCAATATTATGGTATTTTATTGTTTTTATTGTGTCCAATAAATTTCAGCCATTTATTTATATAAGTCTCATATGGGTCTTACGTGAGTCCCGCAAAATAAATGACTGAGATTTCATGAGACAGAATAAGACAGAATAATATTAGACAGAACATCTTATCTCCTTTCAGAGGCCTAACTTTGGCTCCGAGTAATTTTCAATTGCATGCAACGTTATCAACACCTTATATGAAATTGCCGTTAAAATACGAAGTTTGGAAAAGTTTAATAACACTTAACATTACCCTTATATAATAGAAATGTTGTTTTTAATAGACTCATATATAATACAATGATTTTAATTATATGCAATGTGCCAAATTTATACCCCTTTCTATAAGGTGCACTATTTGACATAAGTACATATAGTAGATCATCATATAAGGATCATTTCCGATAACATCATATTTGTCATTCTTAGTTCTGACCCGAAGCAAGATTGATAAAATAATTTAATTTTAACTTAAAATTAATATGTAAAATTGAATATGAATTAGATATGACTCAGTTTAAAATTTACCATTTCAAATTTTAAGTTGAATATAAATTTATTTTTATCTTTCATTTTTATTAGATTAGTTAAAATTAAAAATACCCTTTTTAAAAAATAACAAAAATTTTAAATCTTGACGGTGAAATCAATTTAATTTTTTTTACATATATTATAAAATTCTATAACCAAATAATCCATCTTGTTCAACGTGTGATCCGTTTGGGCATGCTGAAAAACGGAGGTCGAAGCAGCATATGCAAGGCTGTCCTAGTTTTCTCCACCTATGTGGTTAACGTCTTTACGGTTTTACCGTACTTAACTCCCAACTTGTCCGCACCTGCTTAATGAATAAGGCAAACCGTCCTAGACTCTTGGGGAGAAGATCGTCGTCAAGCCTAACTTTGCAATAAATAAATGGGATAGGGCAAATTTGTGGCTGGAGAAGGATGACATAGAGACGATCTCATGTCAACAGAGGGATAGAGCAAAGTTGTGGCTGGAGAAGGATGACATAGAGACAATCTCATGTCAAGAGTGCTTGCTCTGTAAACTAAATTCTTTAACAATTGTAACCAATAATTTAAGTATAGAATTTATCCAAGATCATTTATAACACAATTGATTTAACACTTTTGAAAACTCTATGATTCACGCTATTAACAAAAGAAAGAAATGTTAACACTTATCTATACATATTCAAGAAATATCTTTTTATTTGCAAATTTCTTCTTTATGCAAAAGTTTATCCACTCTCATCTTTTTTATTTTTCTTCGTTCTATTAATGATGCAAGATCGTCTGTTTTTCGATATCTTTTAAAGTAACTTCTACAAAAAGGAGGGCGAAGGGTTTATTGTTAATTAACCCTAATAATTCTTATCACCTTTAACAAGCCAAGAATTATTATTTTGAGCCCACCTTTATATTAGAATTCATTAAAGTAATATATATTAGAATTTTTAATATGGGTAAAGCGTAAAATTTATTAACAAGAATTGAACTTGAGTTAAATATTATCAAAATGACTAAAACTAGTCATTTAGATAGCTGACTCTTACCATTTATAAATCCTTTAACATTTTAATATTTAGTCAATATGAGATACTCGTACAATTGGGACTAGACATCTAGTTCTCACTTAAAATAAATGTAGTAGTAACCGAACCGAGCTGCTGAGACTGGACATTCAGACAGACAACTAAGAAATTAATAATTCAGACCAAACCTGCTTTGATATTATATTAAAATTTTTAATATGAGTAGAATATAGGGCTCATAAACAATTTAACATTTTCATATTTAATGATTATAAAATACTCGAGTAATATGGCCACGTTAATTATTAAAATTATTCAAACATGCTCACGACACGACTCACGAAAAAAGCGTAAAAACTCGGAAAAATAAAACCATATCAACGTTTTTAAGTTTCTAAATTAAATCTGAATGTTTTCAAGATGCATAGAGAAAACTCCAACTAAATCAAAATTTTGATCGGATAAACTCTTTAATACTATGTTAATATTAACGTGTCATTATTTTTATTTTTAAATAAAAAGTAAGCCTTAATATTTTGTAATTAACTTTTTAAAATTAATTAATAAGTGACTAGTGAAATTCACTTATTATTTTTAAAATAAAAATATCACGTTAATATTAAAGTGCTTTTAACTGACGTAAATTAATCTTGTTAAATTTTCCATCCACTCTATTTTAAATGTTTTAAAAATATTGAAAATTTGAAAATATTAAGGTCTATTTTGTTTTTTTATCGTAAACATTGAATTTAAAAATACACTTGCAAACTTTGAGAATAGATCTAGATAAACTAACAAGTATTAGGTAATTTATGGATATGGTGTTATGATTATTTTAGATAAAATTATGAAATTAGAATTTTATCACCATGTTAGATCTCTATTTTCCTAAACACAATTTTTATTAATTAATTAAAATTAAGGGGGTTAACATGATATTTTTATTAAGTTGTAGATAGATAAATCGCATGACCTTATGCTTGTCCTAAGCTCATTAATGAATGATATGATAATTATTTTAAACAATGCATTTACAGTAGTTTTTATCATTTAAGACATATTAAAAAATTTATAAATATTTATACTAATTTATTAATTATATGTTACAAGTAGATTATTTAACAAATGTATAATTATTCAATTTATTAATTTGTATGAAGGTATAATATTTATTGATATAAAATGTACTTTCTCTTAAATTACAATAATTTATATAAACTTGACACTTATTAAATATTTATTCTTAACTGTGAGAAGTAATTAATTATTGTTAATTTTTGAAATAAAAATAAAGAATAACTTTTATATATAATCTAACGCTTAAAATTTTTTATTTTGAGTAAACATATAATATTTTTGTCTAGTATATAAGTCAAGTTTGGCGTCTGTCCTTTGATCTCTCCTGTCAATTGTAGATTTATGCTACGAAAACGAGAGCTCATCCATAAACCAGAATTATTAAGTCCAGGTCATTTCCGGGTGAAGGAACGCAGTGAGTTCTTTCCTCGTTTGTTCATTGTTTATTTATGCTTGACTTCTGCGTGACTTGCTCTTAGCTCGTCAATATAAAAGCTATCACGAGGAACCTTGAAGCCAAGTTCAGTTCCAAGTTCCAACCATCGTCCTCTACTCATCTTAAGTTCTACCATTTACCTCCGTAACCATTGCTTAAACCTCTTTGGAGTTCAGGGAAATGAAGGTTGGAGTCGTACACACGATTTTATCATTTTCAATTTTTCTTCACTTAGTGTATTTCTCATGGACTTATACAACTCCTTGATCTTGTTCTGTGGGCAGAAAATAGTACTGAAGTTGGAACTCCACGATGAAAGTGATAAGAAAAAGGTGATGAAGGCAGTCTCTAGACTTTCACCTTCAGGTATCCAATCTTAAACTCATTTTTCGCACAAGTTTGGTTAAAAGTACGATTTTGTACTTCAAATAGAACTGTTGTTCTAGTTCAAAGTATCGGAATCTGACAAGTTTGAGTGGGTCGTGAAGAGATTGAGTCAATCTCTGTGGAAATGAAGGCCAGCAAGTTGACGGTGGTTGGAGACATAGATCCTGTGTACGTAGTAAAAAAGTTCAGAAAGTTTTGTCGCTTAGAGATTCTCTCCGTAGCACCAGCAAAAGATGATGAAAAGAAGAAAGAAGAGAAGGAGAAGGAGCAGGACAAGGACTCTCACCTTGCTTATTCGTATTATTACCCTAATTATTATTGTAGAGTTATCGAGGAAAATCCAAATGCTTGTGTAATTTGCTAATTTTTGGTCAAGAAAAGAAAATTTACTAGACAAAAAATAAGCAAATAAAGTTTTCAGTTAATTATTAATAAAAAATAGCGTTATAAATAGAGTTGTTACTCAAATCATAGATATTAGGATTACTTTTACTTATGCGAAATATTGTAATGTAAATTAGGAGAATAAAGTTTAATTTTGTCACCTCGAGCAAGATTGATAAAATAATTTAAGTAAATTCAAAATTAACAAATAAAATTTAATATAACAATGAATTGGATATGATTTAATTATTATTTTAAATTTTAAATTAAAAGTAAATTTAAGATCGTTTCTGATTAAATTAACTCGGTTGATATTTATATCCTAATAACTGAAAATTTATATCAAAATTTTGTGCATATTATTGTAAAAGTTTTATAATAAAATAATTCTTAATTTGATGTATGAATTTAAATGAATTTTATTTTTATTAATAATGAGTTTATTTTGAAAAATATTTTATAATAAAATAATTATTAATTAAATTTTGATTAAATTTGACTCTTTTTATTATTTAAAAATAAATAAAACATTTTATAATAAAATAATTCTTAACCTGACTTGTCATCCTTATCTGGACGGTGAATTCCAATTAAAATTTTATACATATATTATAAAAGTTTGGTTTTAATGTCAAAAAAAAAGAAGAGTT
>JANITX010000008.1:59121671-59136590 GCA_027564395.1 Erythroxylum ulei
ACCCTTAATATAGGGACAGGATGTTACACATTGGCAACGAACCACACATTCAAGCATATATATATATATATATATATATATATATATCCATGTAACAATTCAATACTCAACAATTTAATTCACAACTCATATTACCAAGATGTCATCATAAAGAACATGTCATGTAATTTATCCCTCACAACATAGCACTCAATTATGCATCATGCTTAACCAATTGATATATATATATATATATATATATGTATGCATGTATATATATATCCATGTAACAATTCAATACTCAGCAATTTAATTCACAACTCATATTACCAAGATGTCATCACAAAGAACATGTCATGTAATTTATCCGTTACAACATAACACTCAATTATGCATCATGCTTAACCAATCAATGATGAAATGCACAACAAATGGCTCGAGAGTTCCATGGAACAAAACAGATAAACCGAAGTTTATACCGTGAACGAAACGAGTCTAATTTCTCAGGATCTCGTGGCCTCAAGTGGGCAGCCGGGAGAAGGCTATATGTCAACGTGCATGTGACTAACGAAACGTTCCTCTCTTACCCAAACACAATCAAATGTCAATGCTTATTTCATTTCATACACATTCATACTTTCCATGCGCATCATGCTTTCTCATCTTTTCATTTATACAAAATGCCATGATATTTTTCAAGGCAATACATGATCACAATCACAATGCATTTTCAAAAATTTCTATAATTCAAAACAAGCAATTTAACACAACATACAAGCAAGCAAGACAATTTGCCTATATTACACAACAACCATAAATATATTACCCACCTAATTTCGCTTGTCAATCTAAGTTCAATGTTGTCCTTCCTCTTGATCTTGGATCAGGTTTGCTTGGTTTCCTATAACAAACCAAGTTCTCATTCAAACAACATTCAAAGGAAATTCATAAGGCTTCAATAACCAAAAGTGCTAAAATTGAACTATAACCCTTCCAAAATCTAGACTTTTGGGTCAACTTTCCATGATTGTTATGATCAGGTAAATGAAGAAATTTGGTAACACTTCCTTCTATAAAAATGTTCTTCATTGTCACAAGTTTCCAATAACACCTAAATCATTCAATTTGGTTCAGAAATCCAAAATTTATGCTCCAAAAATGTTGGGACTATCCTTATGCTGAAACAATGTTCTATACTCAATTGCCATCGAAACTTTTAGATCCTTAGAGACTGAACTAAAACTTGATTTCTTCAGAAAACTTGTAGCCCTATGTCTCTAGTTTACACCAAATCAAAAATCACTCAATTTGGACATCTACAACAAAAGTTATGCCTAAAATACCAAAACATATCTGTGCAAAAAAAATGGATTTCATTGTTGGAGTTCGTCGCGGCAAAGTCAGAAGTTCGCCGCGGCGAACTTTTCCAAAAACTCACTCCGAAGACATTTTTCGACATTCTTCATCTATATACTTTCCATCTTTCAAATATAACCTATCTTAACCCTAAACCACCTCTTCTACTTCATTTCAAAGTTCATTTCAACCCAATATCGCTAACAATTACATCAAAATCTATCTTTGATCATTAAACCCTAAAAGATTTAAACATTACTCAAACCATTCATCAACTTATTACCCACAATCAACATTGCTTTTCACTTCTAACTATCACTAAATATACTTCATCAAACAAATCAAGAAGGGTTAAAGCTCATACTTACTTGTTTTAGCCTCAAAGTCTTCAAATTCTTCAAGAATCTCCAAAACCCTAGCTTTTCTCTTCTTTTCCTCTCCTTCCACGACACTCCCTTCTTCTCTCCCTCATTCACAACATTTCTTCTTCTAATTTCCACTCTTAATAATTGTAAGATGACCCTTATGCCCTTCCACTTATGCCTTATGTCTTAAAGGCTTAAGTGGTAAGCCACAAATGCCCTTATACATTCTCACTACATTTATAATTTAATTCCATCAATCCAAGAAATAAATCCTACTAACATTGACATGCTAATTACTCCAAATTAATTAATCTAACAAGACCTCAAAAATTAATTTACATCATGCTTATTCATCAAGAAAAATTTCGGGGGCCAACAATTTTTCCTTTAACCTGAGATCATCATAGTAATCAATAGGTCACTTATTATGTTTTAATGACTGACACCTAGTGTGTAAAAATGCTAGTTGAATGATTATTGAATATAATTAAGTACATATCTGATTAGTGCTGAGTCAAGATGGGATCCATCGACTCTAGGTAATAAGTTTGAGCTATATGTTGTCATTGATCTTAATAATTGTTTCAAGACCTTGGCCAGGGCGATTAAATGGGTGAAAAAAAGTAGTTTCTTAAGTCATTCACCAATAATTAATGATCGACATGTAACATAGTTGGTTATCTAATAGGGTTTAACAGTTAAACCATACCTTAGGATAATCTGGAGTTATAATGATGGAAGGTAGTAATACATTATCCTTAACCAGGTTTCGTCTTTGTAAGGTTGTTACTTCACACTATCTGGTCATTGAGGAGTGTTATTAGATGCTAACCCTGATTAGTAATTAATTGGATTAATTACTACCGGCTTAGTGATGAACCTATGTAGTCACACACTTATGAGTGCAATATTTCCTATTTATGATTATTTAATTTATTATGAAATAAAACTATTTTATTTTATTCATTTATTTTGTACAACAGAATTTCCAATATTCTGTGCTAGTAAAAAAATATAATAATATTTCATATAGATTATTTAATAAATTATTATTTCTTTTTATAGTTTTATTTTATTTCTTTTTATAAATATTAATAATAATTTAAAAAATAAAAGGCATTTTGTCCTTAGTAGTTTTGTTTTTGGTTATACATTTAAACCAAAAATGAAACGAAGGGTTATTAGGAGTTTTTTCAAGTTTTAAAAAAAGAAACGTTAAAAAGACTTATGAAGAATAGAGTAAAAGATAGATACCCTTTCTTTTTTTTATGTTGAAAAAAAAGAGAAAGGAAAAAGAAAATTATTTTTTCTATTCTTGAAGAAAGAGTTCTTCAAATTTAACCATAGTCATATCAAGTGTTAAAAACGGGACGTATATTTTGGTGTGAAGTGCACAGAGAATTCGTATTTTCAAAGTTCATTATCAATTAATCTTCACAAATTTCAGGTATTTATTTTTGTCTGTTCTTACTATTAGTATGTTTGTTAAACGCAATAAATAAATTTAAGATTGCAACAATAATTTTTTATTTCTGTTGCGTGTGCGATCCTTTCAAAAAAACTATTGTAAATGCATTGTTTAAACTAATTATCATGTCATTCATTAATAACCTAATGACAAGCATAAGTTCATGCGATTTATCTATCTACAACTTAATAAAAATATCATGTTAAGCCCCTTCGGTTTAGTTAATTAATATTATAAAATTAAATTAATAAAAATTGTGTTTAGGAAAATAGGGATCTAGTATGGTGATAAAATTCTAATTTCATAATTTTATCTAAAATAATCATAACACCATATCCATAAATTACCTATTAGTTTACCTACGTCTATTTTCAAAGTTTAAAAGTGTATTTTGAACCTTAATGTTTACGACAGAAAACAAAATAGACCTTAACATTTGCAAATTCTCACTATTTTTAAAACATTCAAAACAAAATGGAGGAAAATTTGATCCAGATAAAGATAATAAAGTGACTCAATAAATCGTCTAAATCAATTGGTCGAAGTTCGTATAAAAAATGGATCTCAATCAGTATGAATCGGACCCATATTGGTCTTGTGATGGGGAAGCTTGATATAGAAGCTATATATAAAGGTTAAGATCTCTTGCAGTTGTTCATATTTCAATCGTAAGCATAAGGATTCTCTAACTCGTTAAGAGAGCGTACATTTTGAGAAAATTGTAAAAAGACCTTACCTGCGTCTTGGTGAGTAGTTACCGCGAAGACGACAGTAGATTTGCGCTCGTTTCGACTTCGAAAAGCTCTTTTGAAGTTATGGAGACTGAAATCAGGTGTTTTCGCTTTTCTTCGTTTCTTTCCCTTTCACGTTCGATCTGGGATACGTAACTAAAGTACCATTATGTATTACACGTGGTATCAGAGTGGTGATGTGATCGAGTGGTTAAAAATAAAGATTTTTCAATTTTTTCTATAAGGTTTTCAGAGATTTAACTTCTATTTCTCGATTTTTTTTCTTGTTTTTTATTGCATGAAAATTGTATACAAGTGTTTAGCCTTAAGAAACGGGATGAAAATAGGCCCAAGAGTGTAAAAAACTGACCCGAAAATTGCCTTTTTTTGGCGAGGGTACGTTGCCGTACGGAATTGCTACAATGTTTTAAAGAAAACACAAATAAAAATTTCAAATTTTTCATAAAGGTGCCCCGGGATGTTTTGATTCAGTTTTCAGGTCCAGAAAATTCATAAAGTGATTTTTTTTTCATTTTTCTAGATTTATTACATTAATAGTAAATTAAAGTTTAACTCTAAAAAAAGAATTAGGGCGTTCTGAATCCGATTTCAAGTAAATTTTCATACTTCAGATATCATATGAGGGAGATACTTTATGTTTTTGTGTCTCAGGTATCATGTTTAGCATTCAGAATTGCATAATAGCCGTTTGAAAAAAGAAATAAGACATTCTAAAGTCATAAAGAACATACAAAACTTTACAATAGTAGATTCAACAATAACAATAACAACCATAAAGAAAAAGGTTATTCACTTTGTGAAAGTCAAGAAGGATATTAATTGTTCGCTAGTCTTCTTTTTATATTTTACAAAAGACTATTTTTGTAACTTGAATTTGTAACATTTTATTCATAAAATAGTAACCTTACCAAAATTAGATTATATTGTGAAAATTTTATTCTAAATTTAACGATACTTAATACCAATATTAAGTAAACTCTTCACTAAACTTACTTATCAAGCAAATGAAGGATTTTAAGTGAATGTAAAGAGAGATTGAATTAAATTTAAATAAGATCATATATAATAAGAAATGTTATCTATCAACTTTAAAATTTTTAGTATAACGAATTATAAATAATATTTTTATTTATAACTTATTTCTTCTCGGCATAGAATAATTACATATAAGTTTCTTAAATTTATAAAAAAAAAACGCAAATACGAGTTTAATTTTATACAGTTCCTATAGCTAACAATTTATTTATTAAAAAAAGCCAAGATATTGAAATTCACTAAATATTGACGAAAATTCTGGGCTAGGGCCGCACGCATGCCTTTCTGTCTTTTCAATTTAAAGTCATTTTATTTCCATTATCCTATTTTTCCTTTTGTCTTTTCAATTTAAAGCCATTCACCTGATTCACGTGTACTTAAATGGTAATATAATGTTGTAATATAGAAAGTTGACATCCAACTTTGAGACTCGGAGTCTCCGGCGGCTACTTTTACGGTTAAGTCCTTGTCGCTTCGCCTTACCAAGCTCAAATCTTTATTTTTCTCTGAAATATTTATTTATTAAAGTGATTTAACTAAAATATCTAATTGATAAATTATTATACATGTTCCTTTATTTTATATATATAAGAGAATTGACATATTTATTTTACATATGGGTATAATCTTTCGTCACATTTGACTTATAAAAATTGATTGATTAATTAATAAATTTATTAATTTTTAACAACAAGGATTAAAGTAAATCAAATTTAAAAATCGACCGATTCAAGGTTTCTACGGTTGAATCAACCAAATCAATTCTATTTTTAATTATAAAAAATTAATTAATTAATTTTAGTTTATAAAATTAATTAATTAACAAAATTTATTCTATTAATTAATAAACTAATTAATCTTTGATAACAAAAATTATTAAAATAAATCGAACTTAAAAATTAGCCAGTTCAAAAATTATATTATCAAACTATCTAATTTAGTTGGTTAATGATATGTTCTCTTTATTTCCACTTTTCAACACGCTAGAACGCATCACACATTTAATAAAATAGATTGTTTTGTTATAGAACATTTGTAATATATGTATAAAATGAAGTCGAATGGTAGTTAAATTAATAATTGTTTTATTATTAAATGTTTATTAAAATAAACTTATTATGAGTAAGGACTACAAAAACATGCATAAAATTATGTGGTTATTATTTATATGTAAAATATTTAAAATTTATTGTTATTTCATATTAATTGTCATTATTATTTATTATTAAAATTTTTAAAAGTATGATTGATGTAAACAATAAATTAGTAAAGTATACAGTACAACTGTATAATATACCAATATGAACTATTTTACGATTTTAAAAAATTTTACACTTTATTTCTGCTTGACTTGCTCTTAGCTCGTCAGTATAAAAGCTATCAAAAGGAACCTTGAAGCCAATTTCAGTTCAAGCTCCAACCATCGTCCTCTACTCATCTTAAGCTCAGTATAAATACCAAAGATTTTTCGCTGGTAATATTCGTCGTTAAATGACTTTTTTTTTTTGTAGTGCATCTCTAATTTTTAAAGCAATTTGTGATAAAAAAAATTAGAGTGTTCTATACTTGTGTGAGAAAAGAAGTCTTAAAAAAGTCAAGTGAATTTCAATAATGTTGCTGAATCTAATCAAAATGCTTATCATATAGACCTTGGTTTTAATCACGGAGGTGGAAGAGACTTAAGAGGTAGAGGTAGAGGTAGAGGAAATTTTAGAGGAAAAGACCATAACAATAATTTTAACTAAAGAAGAGAAAATAATTTTAGAACATTCAATTAAGGAAGAGGAGGAAATAATTTTTGACCTACCAATCGAGAAAGAGGATGAAGTAATCAATATCAAGAGAGATGTAATTTTATATGCTTTAATTGTGAAAGGTATGGACACAAAGTTGCTAATTGTAAATCCATGTCTCGTAACAATTATTAGGCTAATGTTGCAGAAAGTCAGTAATAACATTGTAATGAGAATTCTAATAATTTAGAAAGTTATTTCTAACAACTAACTCTTTTATAGAAGATGAAAATATCTAGTACTTAGATTCTAGTTGTAGTAATCATATATGCAGAAATAAGGAGTTATTTTTTTCTTTCAGTCAATAATTAAATTTGGCAATAATTCAAATATTCCTATTTTAAGAAAAGGTCGAATATCTATTAAGTTAAAGGATGGTTCCAAAAGTTTTATCTCTGATATTTTCTATGTTCCTAATCTTTATCATAATTTACTGAGCATAAGTCAATTACCGAGGAAAAGTTATAAAATGCATATTCATCATAATTTTTATACCTTGATAGACAGGAATGGAACATTTTCGTGAACTCTAAACCAATTTTTGTTTATAGGGTTCTCATAGCTAACATTTTAGTTATTAAAGAAAGTCCCTATGGTTCAGTGAGGCATGCCTTTTATTTCCACTATCCTTTTGCCCTTTCTGTCTTTCCAATCTATAGTCCTTTTTATTTTCATAATCATATTTTCCTTCTGTCTTTTTAATTTAAAGTCATTTACGTCACGCGGAGGAATGTTAATGGCCGGAACCTGATTGGTATGTTATTTATGAAATAGTTGAATCATGGGCTGGACCGGATCAACCCAACCTCAACTTATAACCTAATCGAGCTACCACTTTTAACACATGACTTAGTTAAATCAAGCTGGGCCAGAAGGATCGGATCAAAAGTGACACCTCTATTCGTGTGTCTTAATATAAAAAGTTTACCGCCAACATTTAGACTCGGAGTCTCAGACATCAACTTTTACATTCAAATTATGCTTACGCTTAAGTTAAATCTTTGTTCCATCGTCTTACCAATTTCAACTTTAGCTCAAATCTTTTAAAGTGATTTAACTAAAATACCTAATTGATAAATTATTATATATGTTCCTTTATTATATGTAAAAAGAGAAGTGACATATTTATTGTACTTACTAAAAATATAATTTTCTACACATTATTAGTATTTTCTAGATATTATAAATATGTTAGATAATATATTAAATATTTAATTGTTAGATATTTAGAGTTTAGACAATTTAGATTGGGTCCTTAAAATATTTTAATAACCCGATTAAAGATCTTGCTTTTTAAAGGGAGATTGTGTTCATTGTACTAAATTTATTATAAAATAGTTAAATTCATTGTTCATTTTTAAAATAATTTATTTAAAAAATAAATCGAGATATTATTTAGAGATTTTATGGAGTATGCACCTCAAAGATAAAGCCAATTTTCGAAGAGTTTCGGGTCAATTTTTCACACTTTTGGGTTCATTTTTACCTTATTACTTAAGGCTAAGCACATGTATATTACTTTCATGCAATAAAAAGCAAGAAAAAACCGAGAAAAGGAAATTAAATATCTGAAAACTTTATGGAGAAAAATAAAAAAATCTTTGTTTTTAACCACCTGATCACGTGAATGCCCTGATACCACGTGTAATAGTAACGGTACCTTAGTTACATATCTCGGATCGAATGTGAAAGTGCAAGAAACGAAGAAATGTGGGAAATACCTGATTTTGATCTCTAGAACTTTAAACGAGTTTTCCGAAGCCGAAACGAGCGCGAATTCACCGTTGTCTTCACGGGAACTACTCACCAGGACGCGGGTAAGGTCTTTCTACAATTTTATCAAAACGTATGCTCTCTTAATGGGTCAAAGAATTTTTATAGTTACGATTGATATGTGAACAATTGCAAGAGACCTCAACCTTTATATATAACTTCTATATCGGACTTCCCCATCACAAGACCGAGATGGGTCCGATAACAACTACAGGAGACCTTAACCTTTATATATAGCTTCCATATCAGACTTTCCCATCATAAGACTGATATGGGTCTTGTCCATACTGATTGAAATCTATTTTTTACACGGACTTTTATCCATTGATTTAGATCATTTATTAGACTACTTTATTATCTTTATCAGGATCAAATTATATAACTTAACCGATAAATTATTAAAAACCCCAAAAAAATGTAATTAATAATTGTCCAAATTTATAAAAAAAGACAAAAATTGTCCAACAAGAGTTTTACGCACGATTTTGACATTTTCAAATTTTCTTCACTTAGTTTATTTCTCATGGACTTATAACACTCCTTGATCGTGTTCTGTGGGCAGAAAATAGTACTGAAGTTGGAACTCCACGATGAAAGTGATAACAAAAGGTGATGAAGGCAGTCTCTAGACTTCCAGCTTTAGGTATCCAATCTTAAACTCATTTTTCTCACAAGTAAAAGGTCAAAAAGTACGATTTTGTACTTCAAATTGAACTGCTATTCTAGTTCAAAGTATCGGAATCTGACACGTTTGAATGGCTCGTGAAGGGATTGAGTCAATCTCTGTGGAAATGAACGCCAGCAATTACGGTGGTTGGAGACATAGATCCTGTGTACGTAGCAAAAAAGTTCAGAAAGTTTTGTCGCTTAGAGATTCTCTCCGTAGCACCAGCAAAAGATGATGAAAAGAAGAAAGAAAAGGACAAGGACAAGGATTCTGATGACTCACGCCTTGCTTATTCATATCATTACCCTAATTGTTGTTGTGCAGTTATCGAGGAAAATCCAAATGCTTGTATAATTTGCTAATTTTTGGTCAAGAAAAGAAATTTTACTAGAAAAAAAAACAAGTAAAGTGGTCAGTTAATTATTAATAAAAAGGATAGCGTTTTAAATAGAGTTGTTACCCAAACCATAGATCTTGGAACTACTTTTACTGATGCGAAATATTGTATGCAAATTAAGATAATAAAGTTCAAATTATTTAGAATGCTCAGGGAAAAAGAAAGCCGTCTCTCTTGTTTCATTTCGACAAGTTGTCTCTTTCCACTTCATGATGATTTCGACTATCATCCAGTGAAGTTGCATGTTTTTTTTGTCTCCTTTCCATGCACTTCTAGCTTGATTTTTTTATTGTCATTGCCTCTCTTAAATTAAGTTAGTAAAAATTATTCATCCCCATCAATTTCTTTAATTTGTAAAACAACTCAAACTTCTATAATTTTGTAAAAATTTGTAAACTTATTCTACAGTGTGACAATAATTAATCACTACTTTCTTTTTAGTTACTAGCTCACAAATTTTATAAAACCGAATGTCTATGTGCTTGGATCACCTATGAAAAACTGGATTTTTGCACAATGTTATTACGGACTTATTATCGTAGAATAATTTTGTTGGAACATCTTGTTTTTGATGTAGTATTTCAAGCATTTTTCTTAGCCATATTGCCTGTTTACCGCAACTAGTTGCTGCAATGTATTCTGCTTCAACTACAGATAACAAAATCATGAGTTGTTTTTTTTTTAAGACCAAGATCACTACCATAATCACTATTTATGTAACCTACAAGATTTACATAATTGATATTTGCATAAAAAATTCATTCATTCAAAGTACCTTTGATATATCGAAAAATTATCTTTTCTCCTTGTAAATGACAAGTACAAGGCTTGTCCATAAATCTGCTAAGTAATCTAACTCTAAAAATTATATCTAATTTGGTTGTAGTTAAATACTTCAGACTTCTAATTAAACTCTTGTAGTAATTCAGTTGAATTTATAGATCTCCCTTTGTCTTCTTTTATTTGTTTCAATTTCTTTTCAATTAGGGTGAGAACTAGTTTTGAATCCACTGTCTTAAATTTCTTCAAAATATCATTCACATGCTTCTTTTGTGAAATAAATATTCCATCATCCTATTAAATTACCTCTATTATAAGAAAATAAGACATTAGACCTAAGTCTGTCATATCAAATGATTTTACTATAGCTTCCCTAAATTTTTCAATCATCTTTGAGTTGTTTCCAGTAAAAATTAAATCTTCAACATAAAGACACACAATTAGAATATCACCAGGGTCAACAAATTTAACAAATAAATTATACTTAAAAAGACATCTTTCAAAATCAAGCTTCATGAAATAAGAATCAATTCCTTTATACCATATTCTTGGAGTCTGCTTCAATTTATACAGTGTTTTCTTCAACTTGTAAACCTTATCTTTGTTTCCTTTAATTTCATACCATACAAGTTGCTTAACATATACTTCCTCTTCTGAAGTTCCATTTTAAAAACTAGATTTTTCATCCATTTAATAAATTTTATAGTTATTTTGAGCTGAGAGGGAGATAATCGTGCGAATAGTACCTAATCTGACAACATGAGCAAATACTTCAAAGTAATCAATACCTTGTTTTTGCTTATACTTTTGCAGTCAATCTAGCTTTAAACTAGTCAATCTCACCATTAGGCTTGTACTTGTCTTATACACCCACTTTACGCCTATAAACTCTTTATCAACGGGCAAATATGTTAATTCTCATGTGTTATTGTTTTCAATTGCATATATTTCTTCATCCATGACTTTTCTCCATTTCAAGTCAATTGATGCCTCCTCATAATTAACTGGTTCACAATCTACAAATAAATCAAAATTCATAATCTCTTCATTAGATTATCAGTACCTATCACATAATCTTTCAAATGATTGGTAACTGACGTCATCTTTGGGGCTACTAGATGTCTCTGGCTAAGATACTAAATTTGCCTAAGTGTTTTCTTCTTCATAGATTTCTGAAATTACCACTGGACTTTTTTGAAAAGTTGAAGACCAATTCCATATTCCATCCTCACCAAAGGTTACATCACAACTAATAATCATTTGTTTTGTATTTGGATTGTATAATTTATAGGCCTTTGAATTTGTCCTATAACCTTTAAAAATATATTTCTCACCTTTGCCATCTAGTTTCTTCCTCAACTAATCTGGTATATGGGCATAAGCAATACACCCAAAAACTTTGAGATGCCGAATGAAAGGTTTCCTTATGCTCCAAGCTTCCCAAGGTGTTTTTTCATTAATGATTTTTGTTGGGCACCTATTTAAAATATAAACTACACAAGTAACAACTTCTGCCCAAAATTCTTTAGACAATTGTTTAGATCTTAGCATACATCTCACCATCTCCATAATAGTTCTGTTCTTCCTTTTTACTACTTCATTTTGTTAAGACATGTATTTGGTGTCAACTGATGTTGAATTCCATATTGCTCAAGGATCTCTGTGCATGCAAGATACTCTTGACCTCTATTTATTCTTAATGCTTTAATTCTGCAGCCACTTTAGTTTTCTACAAACACTTTAAATGATTTGAATGCATCACAAGCTTCTGATTTCTGTTTTAGAAAATAAACCCAGGCCTTTATACTAAAATCATCAATAAAAGTAATAAAATATATATTAACTCTATTAGATGGAAATTTCAAAGTACACAGATCTAAAAGAATAATTTCCAATAGCTTCTTTGCTTTATAGGACTTTCCAACTGGAAATACATACTTATGCTTTTTTCCGATATCACATGTCTCACATACATGGTTAGGAATATTCACAACAGGTAAGCCAAACACAAGCTCTTTTCTTAGTAGTTTTTGTATAAGTCAGACATAACAAAGCATATTTTTCACAACAGGTAAGCAAAACATAAACTCATGTGCCATAGCCAATTTGCATAGGGTCTCACAGAATTCAAGTAAGCAAATTTTTCTTGATGAATTTTTAGCGAAAATAGGCGGTTAGAACACATCTTTACCTTTGCAATAAATCTTCCACTCTTGTCTATCAAGTTATAAAAATCATGATGAATTTGCATTTTATAACCTTTCCTCAATAATTGACCCATGCTTAGTAAATTATGATGAAGACCAGGAATATAGAAAACATCATAGATAAAACTTTATAACCATCCTTTAGCCTAATGGATACTTGACCTTTTTCCAAAATAGGAATATTTGAATTATTCTCAAATTTAACTGTTGACTGAACATTTTCATCTAAAGGAGAAAATAACTCCTTATTCCCACATATATGATTACTACAATTAGAATCCAAGTACCAGATATTTTCATCTTTCATAAAAGAGTTGGTTGTTAGAAATAACTTTCTAAATCATTATAATTCTCTCTACAATGTTGTTACTAACTTTATGCAACATTAGCCTAATAGTTGTTCTAAGATTTGGATTTACAATTAGCAACTTTGTGTCCATATCTTCCACAATTAAAGCAACTAAAATTACATCTCTCTTGATATTGATTACCTCGTCCTCTTCCTTGATTAGTAGGCCAAAAATTATTTCCTCCTCTTCCTTGACTGAATGTTCTGGAATTATTTTCTCTTCCCTAGTTAAAATTATTGTCATGGCCTCTTCCTCTAAAACTTTCTCTACCTCTACCTCTTAAATCTACTCTTCCTCAATTATTAAAACTATGACCTCTACCATATGCATTTTGAATAGATTCTGCAACATTATTGAAATTCACCTAGCTTTTTAAGACTTCCCTTGTTGTCTTTTCTATTTTCTCCAATATTTTGCTAACATGAATTTCAATGCTTCCTTGCAACTTTGCTACAGTCATAATCTTTATGTCATGTGATTCTAGTATTGTAGTCATAATATGGTCAAATTTAATAGACATGATGAGTAGAATCTTTTCTACCGCCTTATCATCTGAAATATCCTCTCCATACAACCTCTTCTTGTTGACAAGATCAGTAACACGAGAAGAATATTGTTCAACAGTTTCTGAATTAGACATTTCATACCTCTTATATTCTTTACGTAGGGATTGCAATTTGGATATTTGAGCCTTATTTATACCTTTATAAGCCAACTTCAAGATACTCCACGACTTCTTTGACAGTTTTAGCATTAGCAATTTTTCCAAAAACTAAATAATTCACTCCTTGGTGAATTTGGGATAACGTCAACTAGTCCTTCCTTTAAGTATTTACATCAACTCCTTGTAAGCCTGGATCAACAAAACTCCAAATATTATGAGCCTTGAGAGACAATAAAATATCCCAATAATTCTAATCAAGTTTACTATCTAATTTGGGACTTGCCACCCAATATTATAACTATTTGACATTTCTCACATTTAAATGAACCACTCTCTCACAAGTATAAGAATATTTTTTTCTCACAAATCGCTTTAAAAACTAGAGATGGATTTAACTAGCTCTAATACTAATTTGGTATCAAATGAGACAACGCACTCACACATATAAGAGAGAGAGAGAGAGGAGAAGATATTTAATTAGTTTTATTTTGTAAACATTAAGGTTCAAAATACACTTTTAACCTTTAGAAATAGATCTAGTTAGATTAACAAATTAGGTCATTTTTGGATATGGTATTATTATTATATTAGATAGAATTGTGAAATTAGAAATTTATCATTAAGTTGGATGTTGGATCTCTATTTTCCTAAATCACTTTAATAAATGAATAATTGAAATAAAAATAAAGATTTGAGCTAAAGTTGAAATTGGTAAGGCGATGTAACAAGGATTTAACGTAAGCATAATTTGACCGTATAAGTTGTTGTCCGAGACTCCAAGTCCAAATGTTGGAGGTAAACTATTTATATTAAGACACGCGAATAAGGATATCACTTTTAACCCAATCCTTTCAGCCTAGCTTGATTTGATTAAGTCAAAGGTTCAAAGTGGTAGTTCGATTAGGTTATAGGTTGAGGTTGGGCTGATTCAGTTTAGCCCATGATCTGACCATTATTTCAAAAATAACATTATTTTAAACCTTTCATAAGTTTTGCTTGATAAGTAGGTTCATCCAAGAATTTATTTAATATTAGTATTAAGTATTGTTAAATTTCTAGTATGAGAATAAAAATTACGCAATGTAATTTAATATTTTAAAATTTTGTACTAAAATACAATATTTATCTATACAAATTATACTTTCTATTAAATTACATTTCTTTATATAAACTTGATGCTTATTAAATATTTATTCTTAATTGTGAAAGGTATTTTAATTATTGTTAAGTTTTTGTATATAATAAAAATAAAGAAAAAGAATAATTTTTATATATAATCTAACACTTTAAATTTTTAATTTGAATAAACTTATGATATTTTTGTCTAGTATAT
>JANITX010000008.1:59252400-59272718 GCA_027564395.1 Erythroxylum ulei
TTAAATATATAATGTTGAATTAAATTATTCATAATTTTATTAAAATTAAATAATTAAATAATATATATTTAAATGATAGTAAATCAAAAACAAAAATGACTTTCATATTTTTCATAATTTTTGAAAAACCTAAAAACAGAAATTAAAAATTAAAAAAAAAACAAAAATTTTTATTGAATTTATAAACAAAAATAGAAAACTAAAAATAAAAATGGAAACAAACACTACCTAAATTAAATTAATTTACTTTTATAACAATAATTGCTTCTTTCTTAATTAAAATAAAATTGTTTACTTTTACAAATAGTCGACCATTTTCTTAAATTTGATTACCTATCAAAACTAATCACTTAACATTCTAAAATGATTATCCTAAATACGAAGCCCAACCCAAATCCACCAATTTGTGAGTTTAAATGAGCTCACGTCAGATCGGATTAAAGAGAATTGTTTGGTGGAAACTCGTCTATTTTCAACTATGATCAAGTCTATTTCAAATCCAATCCAAGACAAAACTTCTCTTCATGTTTACCTTACGAGTCACGAACTCTTCTAGCATGAATTGCTCACAAACGAAACATACACGCGGTCAGTGATCGCTGAACTTAAATTCTACCATGTAAATCTTCTGATTTGAGCTCAATGAAATCAAGGACCCAATAACGTCAGCAACCCAATGTCTAACCTAAAATAAAATTTAAGGTTACGTACATCCTTTTTCTTAGTTTTAATAATTAAAATAAATATTGATTTATTAATAATTTTTACATATTAAATTACTTATTTGAATAGAATGTAATAATTTTTTTACTAATAATTATTATAAAATATATTTACTTAATTAATTCATAAAATTAATCTTTAAAATTTTATTTTATATCTTGCTAATCTGTATTTATTCATAAATAATATGTGATATTTTAAATAAAAATAAAATAAATAAAATATAAGAACAAAATATTATGTAATAGTTTTCAAAATATAAGGCTTAAAATAAAAAATATGGAATTATAATTTTTAAAAGAGAAAATAAAAATAGTCAACGTATTAATTCTAAATTTAAATTTAATATGAAAAGAATTTGATAATCATGTGATTATTATTATAATTTATGTAACCTAAATGTGATCATTATTATGATTAATATAAACTAAATTACAACGAATAATTACTAATGAATATCGAAAGCTATCAGCTGACTTCTTTTAATATCATTTCACGACAAAGACCAATTAATATCCAGAAAGTGTTGGTCTCCTCCCGATAACTTCGACGATTTTGCTTCGCTCCTCTACCGCAACTTTCATAACCTAATGGATTCTGTATCGAAAGTGGCTGCCAGCAACGACACCACCACCGTCTCCTCCGCCACATCTCCTATCTTCATCACCGCTGAAACTATACACACCATCCTCTCACACCGAATCCTAATCCAGCACTTTCACAATTTTCTACCCTCTCTCTCTCCAACACTCCACACACCTCTCCGCCAAAGTCATGCCGTTTCGCCATCTTCCTCACTTCTCCTAATGCCTTCTTGGTCCGCTTCCCCTTCCCTACCTTATATAGGTGTAAAACTTGTCACTTACTTCCCTCAAAACACATCGCTAAACCTACCCGGAATTCATGGAAGCTACGTGCTTTTTAGCTCAACAAATGGTCAAACTCTAGCTTCTATGGATGGCACTACATTAACTCTTTACAGGACCGCTTGTGTGTCTGGGTTAGCATCAAAGATCTTGGCTAGGGAAGATAGCGAGGTCCTAGTGATGGTTGGTGCTGGAGCTTTGGCACCTCATCTCATCAAAGCCCATATTTCAGCAAGGCCAAGTTTGCGAAAGGTAATAATTTGGAACCGGACGATGAAGAAAGCAAAGGAATTAGTGGAAAAACTGAGGAAAGGAGATATCGGAAGTGAAGGGGTTTGTTTTGAGAGTAACGAGAATTTGGATGAAATCGTGGGATTGGGTGATATTGTAAGTTGTGCAACTAATGCTACGGTGCCTCTGGTTATGGGTGAAAAGCTGAAGCCAGGAGCACATCTGGATTTGGTGGGATCGTTTAAGGAAACAATGAAGGAATGTGATGATGAGGCTGTAAGAAGAGGCAGAGTGTTTGTGGACAATGAGGCGGCACTAGAGGAGGCAGGGGAGATAGTGGGTGCTTTTAAGAGAGGAGTCATTAGTAAAGGTAATGTTGGATATCTTGTGGGATTGATCAAAGGTGAGCAAGTTGGGAGAGTGAGTTCTGAAGAAATAACGGTCTTTAAGAGTGTTGGCTCTGCGGCTGTGGATATGCTCACGGCACAGTTGGTCTATGAGACTTGCGTGAAGAATAACAAATTGTAAGATGAATAATAGGAATAAATATAAAGTTTATGAGTTTTGCACGTTTCTTCTATTACTTACTATTTTTATCACACAACTTATTATGATATATTTTGTTAATCTTTCATCTATATTTTTAACTTGAAATGACATAATATTAAACCGTCTAATATTACAATTTTGAAGTAGAAATGAACAAAAAATGAAAATATTTACATAATAATTAAATAATACTTGAATGATAATTTTTTTAAAAAAAGAATTAAGATAAAAAGGGTTAAATCATAGAGATGTAATACAATTAATCCTAAATAATAATCAGCTAATATCTTCTATATAGTTTTGGCACTTGTTGGTGGTGATTCTTAGTAATTTCCCTCTGGGACTAAAATTGCGTACCTTTAGATGTTGGTTGCTAGCTGGGTCTGCTTTCTTTCTTAATTTGATGGGGCAACGTTCTATCTTCCTTGGGCACTTTATCCTGTTGGAGTTCCACAGATGCTCGGTAATTTATGAGTTGTATGGAAAAAAACAATACTTTTAACTTGTCACAGGGCTTACCTTGCACAAATTGCTTTCACCTGGATTTGATTAAGAGCATAAATAAATAATTAGCCATAGAGAAAGAATTTGGCTGAGAAGGAACTGATTTTAACTACCATTACTAAATTTTGAACAAATACACATGACAAACCGCACGGAGCTTTTCATGCCTCCGCATCCGTTTCCGGACACTAGTGGTCGTGCAACACACCGGTACAAATTAAATTGCAGATATAATTTGATAATGTTATAGCTCATTTTGATGAGCTTGTTTCCTTTTTGGCATCCTTTGGTGGATCGTCGGGAATAACAAATCGTTAAGTAGCCTCCTCGCGTCGTGTTCTGATGTGGCCTGCGTATACGGTTGAACAAAGTCTAATCATCAGTAATTTAAGTTCTTATTCAACTAACTCTAAAAGCTATGGTAAATACTACGAAGAGACTCGAGAAAGGGGATCATATTGGTCTAGCCGAAACACTAATTGAAGACGCAGTATTTACTGAAATTCCCATGCACTAATGGTACAGCCAGTGTTACGTGTATTATACCGAACGAAAATGGCAATAAGCTCACAACTTTTTGAGTACAAAACTCTAGACCACATCTTAAAAGATAGATCATAGTGATTAATTACGCACTTTTTTGTTCTGGAAACAAATAGATACAGATGGTGTAGGAACAATTGACGTACCCGCGAGTTGAATGAAAATCGCAATGTTTGAATCTGCGTTCCTGAACAAACCCGCAAATCAAAACCAAGGGAATCTATGCCAATAACCGCAGCCTCCTACAATAAATGGGAGAGTTAAAAAGATGACCAATGAAACTACTTGAAAAGCAGGGATAGATCTAAATCATACCAAGTTTCTTCTACACGTTTATATGAAAAAGAACACAATATATGGAAAACCTCATATGCTTTTCGTGTTTGGATAATATACGTCGTGCTGAAACATGAACCAAATATTGACTTATGAAAGGGCTCTGAAAGCTTAAATTGATATGCAGCTTTTAGCTTAAACCTACTAAAGATTGGTTACATATGGTTTTAACACATTATGAACTTAATGTATGTAAATAAGTTCGTAGAGATGGTTTGACACAGTAATAAATGATTTTAAATTCCCAAAATGTTGAGGTTACCTCAACTTGAATCCCCTTAAGTCTCCAACATAGAGATTTCAAGGCCTGAGTCACCTCATCTCCACCAGCTTTTAGATGAGACATGATTTTGGATGCTGAAAGTGCAACAATATCAGGTTGAGCTCTTCTAAAATCTTCCACCTCAACTGTAGTCTGCAAAGTAAAGCAAAGTTTGTAGTTACTTAAAGAATACACATCTTGTAAATAAAGTTCAAGAGCATGTTTCAGCTTCAGTAATGTTTGACCGCGACTGCCTAATTATAGAAGTTGGTTATTCCCATACGAAACATCATATCATGTGAAGAGAAAAGATGGTGATAAAAACATCATGCTTCTTAGTCCATGTACTGATAAACTCAATTCAGAAATGAGATACTTCAAATCAACTACTTTATGTTTGTAACATATAGGTCAGAGTAAACGTAAGTAAGAAGTAAAGTCTTTTCCTATATACACTAATTCACAACAAAAAGCTGGCAAGCAAAGACAAGAAAGGACTTTCGTGAGCATACATCCTGTCCATGAGCTGAAACCAATTGAATTTTTATGGTCTCTAGTTTGTAAAGTGAAATCCTCTTTCTTGGGACCTCATCCATCCCTGGTTCTTGGGGCCCAACTGAACCATTTTCAGATGCTAACTCTTGTTTGTGGCCATTGATGGCACCAACATCATTTAATCCACCTTCATTTTTTCCAGCATCACCATGGTTTGACTGGTTAAAAAAAGACCTATGCTTCCGGATCTCACTTTGTTCTTCAATTAAGGCAGGTCTTATGAGGCCCTGGATAGCTAAACCCGCTGGACGCTGCTCCATCCAATCTATAGGATCATCTGATGCAACCTGTTCAACAATAAACAGAACATAAATATAATACAAAAAGAGTAACTTACCCAAGGATATTAGCAGCATCAAATAATGTCCTCCTTGACATATACAAGAAGAGAAACAGAACTGGTAAGAAATCTACTGGTCATGATGACACGATTAGAGCAAATGAGAGAAACAAAGAAGAAATTACAGGAGGATGAGTAAAACATCCTCTTCTAGAAAATCCTCAAATTTGTAATTTTGTTCCTCTTTAATCCTACTGGCCTAAAAAGTAAGATTCAAAGCTTTGTTTGAGGACAAGCACTTTATCACTAGAATGCAAACTAAATCAATCACATTCTCTATTGATTCATACCATAAAATATCAACAATTACCTCAGCAAGTTTTTTGGCAAAATAAATAGGATGAGATGCACGCATGGTCTCCAACTTTGCCCAGTCTCCTAATACCTCATAAGTATCATCCTCATCTTCATCTTCAACAACAGCTACCAAGTCCTTCAAGCAAGAAAAAGAATTCTAAACAGAAAGTATCTAGGAAAATAACAAAGTGATATAAGGCAGACCTTTGGAAAAGATTTGACAGGAAGAGATATGCACCTCATCATAATCGTCTTCATCATCTTCATCCTCATTTTCATCATCTTCAACATCGCTATCATCATCTTCAATCCCAAAATCAATTTCCGAATCACCTATTGCCTCCATCACAGTTAGCATTTCCATTGCATCAAAGCCTACAATAGCTTGCTGACAGTGAAAGAACCACAGAAACAGAGTAAGAAAGAGAAGCAATAACCACGAGAATGCATAAAACTCAGGGAATGAGAAATGAACATAGTGCTTAAGGTAACTATATATAAAAGCTATTTTATTTTTTCCACCCAAAAATGATCATTATTGACTTCCACTGTCTCTTGAAAGTCCAAAGCACCAATATCATTGATTGCATGCCTACTTCTAAAAACGAAAAATAGTAAAACATAGGCTGTTGTGAGAAGAGATCTCCATACCACAAAGTTATTTTCAGGCGTAAGGCTCTGCAACATGTCTTCATCATTCTTAACTTGGAAGTATATATCTGCAGCACATCCAATCCAAGCACATCAACATTTAATTTTTGTAAATAAAGGATTGCCATACCAGACGTAAAAAACTTAACGAGACAGTTATGAAATTCAAATACTAACTTCCTTGTTCATCAGTCACATAAGGCAAATCTGGCCATACAATATTCTCATGAACATCATCTTCGATCAAGCCAGTGAACATTAGCGTTGCTTTGTTATTCACCTGCACATACATCACTACAGCTACCATTAGGTATGCAAACTGACACAAACTCAAGCTCGATTATCCTATTGACAGTTCTAAATGTTAACATAATCAACCAAGGCCATTGACTACAAACCTATAGAAAACATGTATAGTTCTGAACCATAACTACATAACCCATTTTCCACTTGAATACTAACAAGTAACTATATGATACCTCCACAATTGTTCTAGCAGTTTCCTCAGCTGCAAGTGAAGTCTCGCCATTGTTTTCTGATGTAGACTTAGAGATCTCCTCAAACGGATGATACTGAAGTCCGCCTTTTGGTTTCGAAGGATCCGAGGCTGAGCCCAAGTGCTCTGCAGATGCTCGAATATTCTTCATAAGACTACTCCGCTTTAAGAACAAAATATCGCTACATCTCCGAGACTTCTTCCTGTTCAAAATCGACAAGTACCCATCGTTAACCTGTTTCAACTATTAACCGCTTGAATGCAGGAAAACGAGAGGAGGCTTATAATCGATCGCATGCTAAATTTACTAGAATGCAGGAAAGTGAGATAAAACGATAGAACAATGGAAATCGTTCGCGCGTTACTTGTTCTATATAAGGTAAAAAAGCATCTAGAACTAAACATTTTGAAACTATTAACCGCTAGAGTGCAGGAAAATGAGAGAAAACGAAAGAAAACATATAATCAATACTAGTATAGAACTAAGAATGCGTAGTTATGGTAAAGAAGTGTCTAGATTCTAGCAAATAAGAAAATGCAAAGTAAATCCATACCAAAGCACGTCGAAGCCGCCGGGATAGAAAAACCGGCGAGTGGTTAAGGGAACGACGGTAGCCTCCTCCAAGCTATGACGACAATCTAATGACAAATAATAAGCAAACCTCATTCTCTGTTTGGTTGCAGAGAAAATGCGTGAAACTTCAAATTGAAGTTTATGAGAATGAAAATAGTCTGCCTCTTCATACATATATGCAGAAATTCAAATTGAGGGAGGGAGTTTACAGGGTATGACGCTGGAGGAGCAGAAATTTCCACCGGTTGAGAATCGGACGGCTGAGGCAGATTCAATCATCATCATCATTTCTTTTTCCCTCCTTTTTCTTCACTTGGAAAGATCTGTGTGATGCAGAGCCACTCTACCTCAACACACCTTCTGCTTTGCTTAGATGACTGGATGAGGTCCGAAAAGGATACTCTACGTTCATATCTATTATCATTCGCTACGATAGGATGAACATCAGAGCTTTCATTGCAAAACGCGACGTTTGGTTTTAGTTGCTTTGCCGTTTTCCTCGCTGACTTAAACGCACCGGTTCGATGCGGATAAGTGAAGACATAACAATAACCTATGTAGAAAGATCGCCTGCCGGAACTAATCGCTAGGAAAAAATGTCTACGGTGATAATTTATTTGATTAGTTGCTTTGTTCAGCTTCTAAACATTCACTTTCTGTTTGGTTGTTCAGAAAATTCAAACCGTGTACTCCTCAACTTGTTCGATGTGTACTCCTCAACTTGTTCAATATGTGGTTTTCTCTGGGATCTTTCAAGATGCTGTCTCTAAGACAGTCTCCGCCATTCATTCCCAGTAGATTCGAATCTATAAGTTCCTCAAAGCGTAACGGAAGCAGTTTCGTCGTAAGCATTTTAGCTAATGAAGTTTATAATCTAAGGTTCTAAAACTGTATCTGCTTCTCTCTCCTGCTTTGCTTAACTTTCAGCAGATAATTTTTGCAGGTACGTACACAACAGAGTCCTCACCCAAGGCATCCTCGTGTGTGGAAATCGAGATATAGGATTGGGACCATCTCCAAGTCAGCAAAGCTTGTTGATTGTGTAAAGAGTCTCCTTTTCTATAATCGAAGTCTTTAAATGTTGGTTTAGATAGGAGGATTGGATTTTCAATGTTTTTCTTTGTGTTTTTGGGGTGATAACCTTATGATTCTTGTGATTATGTAGGTAAAGGGGTTGTCAAATGTAAAAGAGGAAGTGTACGGAGCTCTTGATTCATTCATTGCTTGGGAACTGAAATTCCCTTTAGTTACTGTGAAGAAAGCACTTAGGAAGCTTGCGAATGAAGAGGAATGGAAGAGGGTCATTCAGGTATAGGGGCTCCCAAATAGCTCTTTTTCTCTTGCATGATTTTAAATTGCAGTGGCCCGGACCATTATTGCGATTTGGCGTAATTGGGACCGTACTTCATGCAGTTGCGACCATTATTACGATTTGTTGTATTGCACCTGCACTTCCTGCAGTTACGCTCACATAGTCTGCAATTGTTGCAATCTTATGCAATCCGTAATTTAAAACCTTGTTTCCCAGTAATTCTTTTTTAACTCTTAGGACATTTGGGATTGCAGGTAACAAAATGGATGTTGAGCAAAGGTCAGGGAAGAACAATGGGAACGTATTTCACCTTACTGAATGCTTTAGCAGAGGATGGAAGGCTTGATGAAGCTGAAGAGCTTTGGAGCAAGTTATTTAGACAGAACATGGAAAGTATGCCTAAGAAGTTTTTTGACAAGATGGTGTCCATTTATTATAAAAGGGAAATGTATGACCAGATGTTTGAGGTATTGAACAACACACTTCTCAAAATTTGTTGTTTCATCTGATGCTGTCATCTTAGTGTGAGTGAAAGTTGATTGTGAAGAACTTCCTTTCGTTATTTTACTTTGCCAAATGCTAAATGCACTTCTTGTCCTTTTTCTATATGAAGCATTAAGCCTCTAGTTCTCCAAAATGGTATAGGTGTTACAATCAAAGTTATGAATACATTTTGGTGTAACGATCCAATACGGTACAACTCACTGTTGTGCCGTTTTCTAGTTGGTGCAGTACAGAAAGCATGAGATAACAACAGTTACAATTTGTGGAATTGTTGTTTGAGTTCAAGCACATTTGATGAATTTCAGCTGGGTCCAGATCTTATGAGTGCTTGTTCATGTCTTATGAATACTATAATTGCCATTGCAATGTTATTGATTTTAATAATGCAGACTCTAAGATCTTCACTTCCATTTTGAAGTTGCTTCTTGTTGCATTGAGCTGATAGTAGCTACATTAGGCCTGTGCCACTATACCTGACTTGCTGATTGCTCTTGAAGATATTTGGTGATATGGAGGAGCTTGGTATCCGACCAAATGCTACAATTGTTAACATGATGGGAAATGTCTTCCAGAAGCTGGGTATGTTGGACAAGTATGAGAAACTGTGGAGGAAATATCCGCCTCCCCGATGGGAATTTCGTTATATCAGGGGGAAACGCATCAGAGTTCGAGCAAAGCGGCGAAATGAATTGAACCGGGATCATTCCACAATTGATCATTTGAATGAATGAAGGAAATCTGGAAAAGCGTCGCAATGTATCTGACCCCTCTTATAAAAATATATGTGGGGATGAGATGCCTCATGCTTTGAGCAAGCTGGATGAGGAGAACATATGCTAAGTGAAGCTAATGTTGTTGTTCTAACATGATTATTAGATCATTAGAGGCCAACAATACATACTTGGAAGAAAAAGATAGGAACGTTGATTTACTTCATTCTTCTAAAAAGGATTTATTTTTTATTTTTCGACAGAAAAACTAATAGAAAGAACATGTTTCCTCATTAAGTAAAGTATAAAGACCTTTCCAAAAAAATATTAAACTATAAAAAAGTTCATGAACGAGTAGATATTGATACGAATGTGAGACCTAAATTCAAAATATGCTTGAATTATCACATCTGGTACAAAATCTCGTAACAAAGGAGAGTTTTGGAAGGTTTGATAGTACGGAATTTTATCTTTATATAATAGAGAGACTATTTTTAGTAGACTTATATGTAGATATAACAATAAAAAATAATACAAATTGAAGAATAAATAAGTAAAATTGTATATCAAAAAGAAACTCACAGCAACCTAATACAGGGAGCAAAATTAAAACTTTAACGAAAAGAAGATACGAATGTTTTTAAAATCACCAAGTCGAGCATTGGCTATATGCATCAATTGGCTTGAATTAATTACCTAAAGAAAGTAATAAGCATATGTAAGTCAACTCTATTTCTTTAATCAAATCAAAACTATACAAGTACATTAAATGACAATTATATGGCTATTTTTCTAGCATATCCCCTGTCTACCATCAGGGGTGGCCATATTTTTCATAGTTCTCACGGGATATCGAATCAGTCAGGAGCTTGACAATCCTTTGCTACAGACTCCACGAAATACTTGTGAGCCTCTGGAAAATTCAAAGTCAAAGGCATCGTTCAAAAGCATTAACTTTCTTCGAACTCGTAAATAAAATAATAATAATAATAATAATAATAATAATGAAACATATGCTACATAAATATTACGATTTAATTAAAATTATTGATATGCTAATTTAATTCTTAATTTTGATTCAAATCAATTAAATTTAATTTAAACTAATATTTTAAAATAAAATAAGTTGAATTATCATGTTAGCATACACTTGATTTTCATGTTATGTTTATTTTATTGTATTTTTAATAATAACTAATTAACTAAAATTATTTTAAAAACATAAAAGAATTGGCAGTGAAAAAAATATTCTAATTTTTTCATGTAAAGTTAAATAAGTCTTTTTTATTTTTATTTATTAAAATATAATAATTTAGGTTGGGCATTCTCTTATTTTTATTAAGTTATTAATTATAGACATCCTTTATATTTATATTTTTAAGAAAATTTAAATTTTATCACTTTATTTAATTGAATTATAACTTTTAAATTAATAGAAAGTTTTGTATATTTCAACGTAATTATTAAAACTTATAATACAATTAACTTATTAAATATGTTAAAATAATAAATTTTTATGTAATAATAATAAATATTTATTCATATCATAGAGATATTGCTAAATTATAGTATATTAAAAATTATTTTGATAAGTTTAATAATAATAAAGTATATATACGGAATCTTGCTAAAAATAATTTGGAGACACTAAAAGACAGATAAAATCTAGTGAACTAAATATAGTATCTTATATTATAACCATGTAAATAAATAAAGAATTAAATATAAAAAGACGTGGCAATCTAGTTTCCCTCAGATATAGCCTAGCTTCGTTTCGCTCCGGTGGACCAATTGTCATGACTCCGCCACCGGAACCACCGCGACATCGCCAACCGAACCCCCAGCCATTCAACTTCTTCCACTCCGTCGCCGCCTCTCTCTTCTCCACTCCCAAGACTTCAACTTCTTCGTCGACCCAAGCTTCTCCTTCCAAAATATGCATCCCATTTCAATTCGCCGACACACCTTATCCCCGCGTCCTATCCACCTTGTCCCGCTTCGAGTCAGCTCAGCCCGACACGGTATCGTCGAATTCGGCGGCTGTGAAGGGTCTGTCTTCCACCGAGTCCAACTCGGGATTCCCATCAACGGTCAAGATTGCGGGCCTCAATTCCAGCGACAAGAGCGGTGGACCAGCTTTTGTTGGGCAGGTTTTTAGTATGTGCGACCTCTCAGGGACTGGTCTCATGGCTGTTTCTACTCACTTTGATGTTCCCTTTATTTCCAAAAGGTAAGAGCTTGTATGTTTTTCCTTGTCTTTGGAAGTTTTGTTTAGCTTAAAAACATGAGTGGTCTATGGTTTTATGCATTTACTAGTGCTTTTCCTGTGTGTAGAACACCTGAGTGGCTCAAGAAGATGTTTGCGGCAATCACTAAGAGCGAGAGAAATGGGCCTGTGTTCCGTTTTTTCATGGATTTAGGCGATGCAGGTGTGTTTCCATTGTTGCCTGGTGTTTCCTTGTTATAAAGAACTTGTCTTCTGATCTTAGTATATGAATTTAGTTACATATGTTAAGCGGCTGAACATTCCAAGTGGCGTGGTGGGTGCTTGTCGTCTTGACTTGGCGTATGAGCATTTCAAGGTATGGTTTTCTTGATTATATAGGTACTCTTTACATTTGGATATGGAGTGGATGGATTCTAAACTTTTTCTGTTTTGCAGGAAAAACCTCATCTTTTTCAGTTTGTTCCAAACGAGAAGCAGGTACTAGATATGATCAGCTTATGCAATTGTTAGACAAATTCTTAAAGTTACTAATCCTTATACTCGTTTGCTTTTCTTCCATCTCGATGTGCTTGCAGGTCAAGGCAGCTAACCAACTTCTTAAAACAATCCCAATGAATGGTGGAAGGAAGAGGGTTGATGGTGTCCCTGTTTTCACTGCTCAAAATTTGGATATTGCAATAGCTACTGGTGATGGGATTAAGTGGTATATCTCAATGTGCTTGTAATTCGTCACTTATATTGACTGTGTTCTGCGTGTGGAGACTATGCTTGTGAAATTTTTTGTTTCATGTATTGAAATGCTTCTCACCCCTAGAGAACTCTGTTTTAATGGAATATCAGTACCATATGCTTCTAGTATAACCTTTATTCCTTTTTGTTTTTGATTAGGTATACTCCATACTTCTTTGATAAGAGCATGCTAGATAACATTCTCGAAGAGTCTGTCGATCAGCATTTCCATCAATTAATCCAAACACGGCACATGCAGCGCCGACGTGATGTTATTGATGACAACTTAGCAGCAGAAGTGATTGAAGAAATGGGTGATAGCCTATTGGAGCCACCAGAGGTACAAGTTCTGTTAGCCCATTAATACTGTTATGCTTTGGTGAAGAGACTTGGAATAAAATGTTGTCCTGTAATGCATGTGGCTTTAGGTTTCATATTTCCCCATCTGCCCAGTAGTTCACAATCTAAGTACGTTATGCATTCATGAATCATGTTTACTGTATCAACAATTATATTGTTGCCTTAAAATTTTTCAAATAGAGATATAAGAGTTGAACTTTTATCCAAGGGAAAACTGTTCATTACAACTTGTGCAGTAATCGGAAGATAATGTAGGTCCATGCAAAACTGATAGTGGTGTACTTGTCAACAGGTTCAAGAAGTGCTTGATGAGGTGGGTAATCCCGGAATACCATTGAGTGTCATTTCAAAGGCTGCTGAAATCCAGCTTCTTTATGCTGTGGACAAAGCACTCCTTGGCAATAGGTGGTTGAGAAAAGCCACTGGCATTCAGCCAAAGTTTCCATACATGGTAGACTCATTTGAAAGGAGGTACAGTCTTTACCTTTTTATGTGTAAGCTTAATTTCTGAATGAATTCATTCAAGGGGATTGTAGAATATGGAAACTGTCCTGTCCATGTTCTTGCCTAAGCAAATGATAAAGCCTTTTTTATTAACCAGTTTTGCGTTATCCCTATACTAGTATGTCTCTTTTTGGATCAGCGTGGTAGCAAATAATGTCTTCTGTTGAAATTTCCTAAAAGCTCCTATAATTCTTCTTGCACCTTCCCCTTCCATCTTTACCATGAAACATTCTTGAGAAGGAAACCATATTTGAATATTGTTAAGGGTATGATATTGTTAAGGATGTGATAACGTGATAAGAGTAAATTGTGGGATATAGTAGTCCCATGAACAGAAACTCTTTCCTATTATAATTGTAACTCTTTATTATATATATACTATTAGCCTTACACAGAGAGGTTACGGCTTTTCTCACAACTATTAGTTAAAATCGTTAACATGGTATTAAAGCCTGATTCTCAAAAACCATAACTTCCCTGGTTCTCAAAATTCCTTCTGTCTTGAAACCCTAATTCCCAAATTCACCCAAAACCCAGATCTTTTTTTTCAGATCAATTCAGATAGGATCAATACCAGTGAGTAAGGACTGGTTGGGTCTTTCAACCAACGTGAGTTGAAAGCATGCTAGGGTGCGACGTCACAGTACAGCGACAGTAGCAGTGCTGTTATTGGCACCGGAGAGGCGCAGTTTGCGGGGGGGCTGACACTGGCGAGTGAACGAGCAAAGGTGGTCGCACAACCTGCGGGAGTCGACGCTGGTGAGTGAACGGCTAGAAGTGGTCGGGTAGCCAAGGGAGACGACGTCGGTGAGTGAATAGCCAGAGGTGGTCGACAGGGAGACATTGGAGAGTTGAGTTGGCGTTCCACCAAATATGACAACTAGTGATCCAGAGAATACTAGAATTAATGATGAGAAAGTTAATATGGATGAGATTAAAAGGGCTATGATGGAGCTCTTTCTATGTAAGAAAGTGGCCGAATTAATCCCTGCTCCAACCAGAATCTATGATTGGAAACTAAAAGGTGCCAACAATTATCTTGAGTGACGTAAATCTATAGAGGCATTTATATGGGGTGTGATGAAGAAAGATCATCAAATGACTAACGTTTTTGCACATGATGAAGACACTAAATCACAGTGGATTAGAGATGACAAAAGGTTATTTGGCCTATTAAGACAAACATTAGTTCCTAGGCTCCTACAGATGGTGAATCATTGTATCACATTTGAGGAGATTTGGGATCATTTGGAATCTTTATATCATGGCAAGCTGACTTGTCTCACACGTATAGCGTAATACATGATATTATGAAGACAGAAAAGAAAGAAACTCCCATAGGAGACCATTGTTCTGTTTTTAGAAAATGAATTAAAGAATTAAATCAGGTGATGCCTATCACAACCAATGTGGAAGAAATGCAAAGACAATGTGATCAGTTTGAGGCTATGGCCTTTTTTGATGAGTCTTGGAGAAGAATATAGCAATATTCGATCCCAGATTCTCACAGGAGTGGACCAATTACTCTAACTGAGGCATCTCATCAGGTTCTTAGGACTACGGTTGAGTTTCCTAGAGAATCCAAGTTAGAAAATGTTGCTTTTGCAAGTATTGGCTCTAATGGAGGAGGTAGGGGAGGAGCTAGAGGAGGAAGACGTGGGGGTTATGGTGGAAGAGATGGGGAAGAGTAACACAAGAAACCCGATCTTGTTTTTACTGTAAGGAATTGGCCCCGTCATAGCCAATTGTCCTCAATTACAGCATAAGGACAGAACTCAACATGCCTATATAGTAGCACTTGATAGTGACTTGGTCCCGAAGAAGGAGGAGATGCAAACTCAAACCATCACTCTGACTGCAAATGAATTAGCTGCTTTCACTCAGTTTCAAGCTATGAGAGGGAACTCTTGCTCAACTAATGTCACTGCCACATTAGTACATACAGGTACTCCCACTGCATGTCTATCCTCCATTCCTTATGATTGGGTAATATACTCCGGGGCCACTGACCACGTGACTGGAGACACAGGTATTCTATCCAATTTTACCCCATTGAACAACTTACCCCCAATTACTCTAGCCAATGGTTCTGCTGTTTTTGTACTTGGCAAAGGCACTGTCACTGTCTCATTGAAAATCCCTCTATTTCAAGTTTTTTACCTTTCTGACTTCCCTTTTAATTTATTATCTGTTAGTAGAATTACCAAGTCCCTCAATTGTTGTGTACAATTTTACCCAAACAATTTTTTTTTTTTAGGATCTTGGGACAAGATAGATTATTGGTAGAGGTCGAGAGTCCAATGACCTATATATCTTGGAGTCTCCTTTAATTCGAGGTCCTAGTCCCACTGCTTGATCTAGTATCGTCTGTCCAGATATCCTACATTATCGTCTTGGTCATCCTTCATTGAAGGCTTTAAAGAGTCTATGTCCTGATGTTCAAGTTTCTTCCATTGAGTGTGAGTCTTGTCAATTTGCCAAACATCAATGTTTTCCTCACTTTCTTAGAGTCAATAAAAGAGTTGCGTCTCCATTTGAAATTGTGCACTCAGATGTTTAGAGTCCAAGTCCTATTGTGTCAAAATTGGGATTTTGTTATTTTATTACTTTTGTAGGCGATTTCTCCAGGAATACTTGGCTCTATTTAATAAAAAGTCGAACTGAGATATTCGATGTGTTCACTACCTTTTGTTCTGAGATTCGTACCCAATATGATTCCACAATTAAAATATTATGCAATGACAATGCCAAGGAATATTTCTTTGCCCCCTTTACTTCTTTTTTGTCATAACAAGGTACCCTTCATCAATCTTCTTGTGTTGTTACCCCACAAAAGAATAGAGTTGCTAAACAAAAGAATTGACACCTTATGGAAGTTGCTCGGGCACTGTTATTCAAAATGAAGGTCCCGAAAGAGTTTTGGGCCAATGTTGTCTCCATTGCTTGCTATCTTATTAATCGCATGCCCTCAGCAGTTCTTAATGGTAAAGCTTTGTTTTCTACTACGTTTCCTTCGCAACCCTTCTTTTCTTTGCCTCTTCGTATCTTTGGTTGTACTTGTTTTGTACATGACACACGTCCATCTGTCTCCAAACTTGATCCTAAAGCATTAAAATGTATCTTCCTTGGATACTTGACTCCCGAAAGGCAATCGCTATTATTCTTTTGAATTGCATCGTTATTTAGTGTCTTATGATGTTACTTTCTTTGAAAATACTCCATATTCCACAAATGTGCAATCTTCCTATTCCCCTGAGGATGATTTTCTTATCTATCGAGTTCACCGGGTTGAGTCTGTTTCCCCTCCTTTGGACATTCCACCCTCTTGTCTCTCTATCACCCAAGTTTATTCTCGGCGTTCTCGTTCTTTTGTAGGTCCTCCCATTACTCTAGATTCGCAGGTTGATGACACTTGTACGGACTCTTTACCTACATTAGTTGTGTCCTCCCGAGATCCAAGTCTCAACCTACCCATTGCTCTTCGCAAAGGTAAACGTTCCTGTAAGTACCCTATATCTTCATTTGTTTCTTATGAGTCTCTTTCACCTGTCTCTAGTGCCTTTGTGTCTTCCTTAGACTCAGTTGTGATTCCTAAGTCTGTAAAGGAAGCTTTCTCTCATGAGGGGTGGAGACGAGCAATACAGGAAGAAATGGATGCTTTGGATGCTAACCAAACTTGGGACTTGGTTGAATTACCTCTTGGGAAGTAGACTGTTGGGTGCAAGTGGGTGTATACTATCAAGATGAATCCAGATGACTTTATTGCTCGCGTGAAGGCTCGGTTAGTGGCTAAAGGCTATGCTCAAATGTATGGTATTGATTATATGGAAACCTTCTCTCCAGTTGCCAAAGTGTCTTCTGTTCGTCTACTTATTTCCTTAGTTGCATCTTCCTATTAGCCTTTAATCCAACTTGATGTCAAGAATGCTTTTCTTTATGGTGAGTTGCAAGAGGAGGTTTTTCAGGGGGGAGTACTAAAGTTTGCAAACTGAAAAAGTCTCTATATGGTTTAAAACAATCATCACGTGCATGGTTTAGGAGATTAAGTGAAGTTGTTATCAACTTTGGCTTAAAGCAAAGCCATTATGATCGTTCTTTATTTTGGCAAAAGATGAACGAAGGACTAATATTAGTGTTGGTTTATGTGGATGATATAATTATCATAGGTAGTGATGAGAGAGGCATTCAAATGCTTAAAGACTTCCTACAAAGTCAATTTCAAACAAAAGATTTAGGGCAACTCAAATATTTCTTAGTCATTGAAGTATCAAGGAGTAAAAAAGGAATATTTATTTGCCAAAGGAAATACGTTCTTTATTTGTTAACAGAGATTGGAATGATTGGTTCAAAACCTCTGGAAGTTCCTATGGCACCAAACTTGAAACTTAGTGCAGAAGATGAAGAATTACTTGAGGACACTGAGCAATATCGACAATTAGTGGGAAAACTTAATTATCTCACTATGACCCGACCAGATATAGCCTATTGTGTGAGTGTAGTAAGTCAATTCATGAGTACACCACTCACATCTCATTGGGATGCAATAATGAATATCTTGAGATATTTCAACGAGCTCCTAGAAAAGGTATATTCAAATCATTATCATGGAAAGATAGAAGCATTTTTAGATGCAGATTGGGCAGGGTCTTTGAGTGACAGACGATCCACTTCAGGTTATTGTGTGTTTATGGGAGGGAATTTGATCTCTTGGAAGAATAAGAAACAAACGTTGGTAGCTAGATCAAGTGCTGAATCAGAATATAGGGCTATGTCACAAGCCACATATGAGTTGATGTAGCTAAGATAATTACTTGAGATAAGCATCCTTTACACAAGTCCAATAGAGCTATGGTATGATAATCAAGCCGCTCTTCACATTGCTAAGAATCATGTTTTTCATGAGCGAACCAACCACATCGTACGTAGTAGATTATCATGTTATCAGAGAAAAAGTTCAACAACATTTGACTTCATTAAGTCATGTGAGAACCGGAGAACAATTAGCAGATATCTGTACTAAATCATTAGTAGAGAATTGGGATGATTATATATGTAACAAGCTGGGTAGGATTAATATTTATGCTCCACCTTAGAGGGGTGTTAACGATGTGATCATGTTAAGGATGTGATACTATATCCCTTGATTTACTCACGTATACTCTTTCCTATTATAATTGTAACTCTTTATTATGTATAGTGTATCAGCCTAACACAGAGAGGTTACAGCTTTTCTCAAAACTACTACTTATTAACATCGTAACACACTTGTGAATCTATCATGTTCAGAGCTTCACAAGTAAGAAACATGTGAAGCCGTGACTATAACAGAAACTCCACCCATGGTAGTTGTTGGAGTTGTTGGGTTATGTCAAAACTCCAGGGGATCTTTGATCGCTGCACAGTGTATGAACCCAGCATTTGGGTGAAGAGTTGAAGAGGAGATTCTACAAGAACTGGTGCAAATCTAAGAAGAAAGCATTTTACCATATCTTAAGAAGTTTGAATCTGAAAATGGGAAAATAGATATTCAATCTCAATTGGAGAGAATGAAGAAGTATTACTACAATTTGGGTTTTGGCGCACACCCAGGTAAGCCCTGCCCAGGTCATTTGTTTGATAGAAATTTATATGTTTTCGTTGACGTCCTTTCATTAAGGTTGCCGGAATCCATACAAAATAATTTCGTTTTTTGCTTCTGTAGATAAGAAAAATGAAAGATTTGAAGCAGAAGAAAGCTCATCTGATGGAAATTCGGGTGAATGGTGGGATGTTCCCAAGAAGGTTTTGCACATAGCTTCTTTGAGAAACCTATTCCAATTGATGCTGTTTTCCAGAAAGATGAGATGATTTGACATAATTGGAGTAACCAAGGGAAATGGTTACGAAGGTGTGGTCACTCGACGGGGTGCTACTCGACTTCCCCGAAAAACACACAGGGGTCTTAGGAAGGTGGCTTGTACTGGAGCATGGCATCCTTCCAGGGCATCATTTACTGTTGCTAGGGCTGGATAGAATGGTTACCATCATCTCACAGAGATGAATAAGAAAATTACAAGCTTGGATAATCTGGTCACGAGTCTCGTTCTGCAATTATTGATTATGATAGGTTGGTTCTTTCGTGTGTTGTTGCCTCCAATATTTACCTCATCTCTCTATTTTATGACGTTAAAGAGCCATGGTTGAGTGTGTAATGCTCTTGTGCTTTTGGAAATAACAGGAATGAGAAAGATGTTACTCCTATGGGAGGATTCCCACACTATGGTGTTGTGAAGGAAGATTGTGTGATGATAAAGGGTTGCCGTGTTGGGCCAAAGAAGCGTGTTGTGGCCTTGAGGCCGTCATTATTGAATCAAGCTCAAGTTCATTGATACATCCTCCAAGTTTGGGCATGGGAGATTCCAGACAACCCAGGAGAAGGCAACGTTATACGCGAAGCTCAAAGCTTGATATGCTAACTGAGGCCTGTTTAGTTGAACGTTAATTAATGTAATAGAATGAAATGGAATAAAACATAATAGAACAGTTTATAATAAAATAAAATATAATATAGTAAAAAGTTGTTTAGGAGGGATGGAAGAGTTCATAATGTAATGTAGTAAAATGTTGTTTGAAAGATGGACGGAATGGAATGTAATGTATAATAAATGACTTTTATACTTCTTATATTAAATGGTTGTTATAAGAGGTTTATTATTTTATTATTAATTATATAAAATATTAGTATTAGTTATTTAATATATTTTATTTTATGTTATGTTATTTAAATTTTTATTTATATAAAAATATATACAAACAATGAAAAACTAATTTTTAAAATATATTTTCTATTTCATTAATAAAAAGTTTATTAATTTTTTATTTTATTATTAATTATATACAATTTATTATTAATTGTATAAAATATTATTAATAATTATTTAATATATTTTATTTTATTTTATTCTATGTGATTTATATATAAAAATAATTTATTTTTATTTTTATGTTTATATATACAAACAATTAAAAATATTTTTTAAATATATTTTCTATTTTTCATTAATAA
>JANITX010000008.1:59282933-59296483 GCA_027564395.1 Erythroxylum ulei
AGGAGCAATCTGCTCTGGTTAGGGGAGAAATACTACATTTCTCTACGGTAGTGGTTAGTATATTGTAATAGTATAGTAAAACTCTAAGTGTTCTAAGGTCAGGTTCCTATCAACTACCCTTCCCATCCTTTACATACTGCCCTCTCTCTCTTCTAACTAACTTCCCTAATCGATTGCTGACTCATCACTCACAATCTGCTCTGTCTTATTCTTCCTTCTGGAATATGTGAGCAAGGGTTTGGGGCCCATGTTCTGCTCCTGTCTCCTATTCCTCCTAGAGTAAGTTAATATGGGCTTATGACCCGAAGAGCTATCATCTATATTCTAATATTTGAAGTAAAGAGCAAAAGTTAGATAGAATCTAACAATTAGATACCTAAGGCTGCTTGTTTCGAGAATTTATTACTATGATTGGTTGGCAACTGAAAGTTGAAATTATGCACCAGTTAATTGGGGAGTCAGAATCTGTATTGCTGAACTGTACAGTCTCTTTGAATTTGTGGATCAGCAAGATGATGAGGGTGTGGGTTCCTTTATCTGTTCATAAGAGTTAATTCTTGCTAATAGGGATCATCTTTTGCAAATCACAGAGGCCATGCAGATCCTTAAAAATGCAATTTTCTGGTGCAACAACATTTTTAGTGGATCTTGATTTTTTTTGTTTCTCCATAATTGTGCATTGACCTTGGTAAACTGGTTTTCTTTGGGAATTGCTTAGAAGCATTCCTGTTTCTTTTATGTTTTTCTCCCAAATACAATTTGCCATAATTACCGACCTTTTGTTGCAGATATGTTTATCACTAATGATAATTAAAAGATTCTCTACTCTTGTGGATCTAGAAATCAGTACCGACTCCATGTACCCTGCATTCCTTCTCTTGCAGCTTCTATTTATTACTATATTCCATGCGATCAGACTTTGCAGTCTTGCACTTGCTTACTGATGGATGAAATGTTCTGGTGCTAATTTTACAATTATAGGTTTCTTTTCCCAGCATCACTAATTGTCATCAATGACATTTTTGCCTATATTTGCGGTTTCTTCTTTGGAAAAACTCCTTTGATCAAGATATCTCCAAAGAAAACTTGGGAGGGATTCATTGGAGCATCTGTCACAACTATAATCTCTGCATTTGTGGTGAGCATAGATTTTGTTCCTTGTCCAAACATAGCTACAAGAATCTGCTATGCATTGAGAACTAGTTTAAGCGATATATTGTCTTTAGTAGAGTATTGCTTCTGTATCTATCTTTTGGTTTTCCCAAATGACTGTTAGGAGACGTGAACCATTATGGTAGTGATGAATATGAATCTTAGAAACCATCATGTTCTCTCTGTTTTTGGTTTGTCATTGTTTTCTGTAGAGGGATCTTTGATTTTACAACTCTATAAGTTAAATAGTTTCATTTGTTTTGAAAAAACTGCCACTTTTTTCATGTCATGCAACATCTGAATTTTCTGACTTAGATGGTATTATTTACTACTTATGTATGGCCAGTAATTGTTTGGAATTGCAGTTTTGGGATTCCTTTTCGTATAATATCTCTCAGTTATCCTGCTTTGGAATGTTATGATTTCTAACGTCATCTAATTTCCAATTGAGCATGGAGTGCCTCAAATGGATTTGGCAATAATAGAGTTAATGGGTTTTCTGCTTGCTTATGTAGCTCGCAAACCTCATGGGCCGTTTTCAATGGCTGACATGTCCAAGAAAGGTATTAATTCTGTTTGATCATTCTGTCTCATGACAGCAAATTATAGTACGCAAATTGCGAAAGAAATTTCTTGTATGCAGGATTTATCCACTGGTTGGCTTCAATGTGATCCTGGGCCTTTGTTTAAACCAGAGTATTGGACACTACCTAGGTGGATTTCTCAACGGGTAAGTTGTTTATGAGCTTGAAATTGTTCTCTTTTTATCCCGCTTTCTCTTTATGAATGTTTTCCTTTATTTTTTATGTACTATGTTCTGAGATCTTTTTTCTGTAATTGAACTTCTAGTGCCTTTTATCATTCTTAACAGTTTCCTTGGAAAGAAATCTCAATTCTACCAGTTCAATGGCATGCCATCTGGCTTGGATTGTTTGCATCCATAATAGCGCCTTTTGGTGGATTTTTTGCAAGTGGTTTTAAAAGAGCTTTTAAAATTAAGGTACATGACAGTTTTAGCTTCCACTAGATACGCTGGTAAAGTAGTTGACATGCATGGCATATTCTGCAAGCCCTAGATGATGATACTGTCTGCTAATTTCATTTCCCTCCATGTTTTACAGGATTTTGGTGATAGCATTCCCGGTCATGGTGGAATCACAGATAGAATGGATTGCCAGGTGAGATATAATGACAACTAAAGTGTTATGCTGGTGATATTCTGATTGTGATGATGTTAGAGCTTCTATTTTAGTCTCACTTCCGACCTTATTGAATATTGCAGTTGAACATTATTCTTTGTTTTCTTTGTGCCAAAATCTTGTTATATTTTTGCCTTATTTCCTTCTTTGGCACACTTCAGCTTATTCTGCCTGCCTGCTCAATTCAGTAATTGCCGTTGATTTTATACATAAAGCAGCATAGTCTGCTGTTGTATTATATACCTTGTATGTCATTTGTGAAGAGAACTTGAAAATCAAGGTTTGGTTGAATGTTACAAATCTGGATAACGCGATAATTGGTGCATTGCGATCTAAAATTGCATAGGCAGTTGTTGAAATCTAAAATTCTACAGCATGTACACCGGTAGTATTGTGCCATGTTTGACCCCCTTTTTTTTTTGGGAAATGTGTTGTTTGAACTTTTGTCTGGTCATAACTCAACCTTTCACAAAATATAAGCTTGGAGACCATCTTTTTTATTTTGTTTCTTGACATCGCATAACATTCTAATCATTGCAATATTGGGATGGGAAAACAGTTAAAAAGCTATGTCCTGCATACCACTAATGGCTTTATCTGATACTGAATGCAGCCTTTCTATGGTATCAAGTTTATCCAACGCATGAATTCCATTCTGACACATATATTTCATTAATGTAGATGGTTATGGCTGTGTTTGCATATATTTATCATCAATCATTTGTCGTGCCCCAAAGCCTCTCGGTTGAAATGGTTTTGGAACAGGTAAACCCTGCAGTTGCAAATATCTTTTTGTGTATTTCCTTCGTGGATTATCTAACCATCGTACCTGTGATCGATGGTTGGTTTTGCAGATATTGACAAATCTAACATTGGAAGAGCAGCAAGCTATATACGTAAAGCTTGGCGAAATAATTCAGGAGAGGCTGATCGGACATTCTTGAATGAGCCGAAGACCGAACTGTATATTAGTTACTCTGTGCCCACCGAAATGTTGGCCTAGCAACTGAAAGGAAGAAAATGTATTTATATGGTGTTGCCACCCTATTTGTAGTGCTCATGTTACTAAGATGGAGGTAATTATTTAGTGTCTACATTCTATACCATGTTATTGGCCAAGAAGCATAAGCATTACTTAAAGAGTGCATCCTTCATCGCCTTCATTCCTATCTGCATTTGATGTTCTCGGTCACGGGACACTGCGGTGCGGGAAGATGCAACTCGAAGCAGTCTGAAAACAATGCAAGCCATTTATGTTATGAAGACAGCAATTTCTAGTAAGACCCCGAAGATAAAATTTCTGTTATAGTTAAATAAATTCTATGGCTTTTATGCAGTTGGTTGCTAGAAATATGATTCTGATAGTGCAATGCTCTTTGATGTTTAGCTGTACCTTGATGACTCCTTTAACTGTAGCTCTCCCCACGTAATTGAATAGGTTTTTTTTTTTTTGGGCTACGTAATTGAATAGGTTTTGGTTCCTAATGAGATTTAATGATTACGGAGGTATTTAGCAAACAGTTTATTAGTTGTTTTTTAACTTTTTGACTAAAAGTTAAATTTTTTACTACCTTAAAAAGCTATTATTATGTTTAGTGAATAGTTTATTAGTTAGCTTATTTAACCCTAATAAGCTAATTTTTAAAAGCTACATAAAAGGAGCTTTTTGGATGATCAGTCAAAAATTAATAGGTAAAAATTTAATTATATCTTCTTTTTATAATTTTTAAATTATGATATATATCGTATCTATGTCATATTATAATTATAGATATTTTTAATTTATTAAGTAACAAAATTCATATATATTATATAAAAAATATTAATATAATATAGCTAGCTAAATCATTCATATTAATAGAGAATTTAACATTGAATTATTATTATTATTATTATTATTATTATTATTATATTTTTTTATTAAAGTTATAAATTTAATTTTTATAAAATTAAATATCTAAAATTTAAATTCTTATAAGAATATTCAACGAAATATTAAAAAATATAATATTCATATCTTTATAATTTTTTTAAAATCATGTCCTTACAAGTCATTTTACGTATTAACAATTAATACTAAATAACTAATTTTATCAAACATTTTTAATAAATAGCTAATGTTATTTGCTGATTAAATTGACTAATATAATCAGTTATTAATTACAACTGTTAATAGAACTAGCTAACAAGTTTGTCAAACATGACCTATATCTTGATCCATTAAAAACGATTAAACAAAATCATGAAATATTTGGAGCTAAATTGACGTGGCATTGGTCCAGCCTAGTCCGAATTGACATGATCCAAAGTCAACGCGATTTACCTAAGTTGACTAAACTTTAAACCAGGTTGGATTTTTTAAAAATTTTCGAATTTTAAACTGTACTGAGTTGGGCATTAATTTTTGGACAAGTTCGAGCTGGATCAAGCACAATGCCATCTCTCCGAGTTAAAGCTATGATGCCAGTCAAAATAAGCATGGATAGTTTCTTAGTTATAGGGACTCGTTTAATTATATATAATATTAATAATATTTAAAAATAAAAAATACTAAAAGAATAAAAGATAATAAAAAAATTTATTGAACTCGTGGTTGGATAGGTCGAACCGGACCGGTTCGACCGGTCAATTGACCTATTTTGACCAGTTCTTACTGGTTCAATTAAGAACTGATTTTTAGGGGTGAACCGGACCGGATAATCTACCAATCATCGATCGAATAGGTCAGACCGACTGGTCCAGTCCGATTTTCAAAACAGAAGTTCGAAGTAACAAGTTGAGACCTAATAATTTTATATATGAGTTTATCATTTAGTTCAGTAAATTATTCATTTCGAATATGCAATTCAATAATTATTAATTGGTGTATATTTTGAGATAATTTTGAAAAAAGATTGAAAAACAAATTTATTCGTACGATTATTTTTATTAAGATTTTAAAATTTTATAAAAATTAAATAATTATTAAAATTTTGAAATTTTAATATCTACAAAGTTATCTAACATTAATATATATTTATTTATAACAAAAAATTTATTATAAATAGGAAAAATTAAATATTTATTTGGGTATTTTTTGCCTAAAACCACACATCTATCTTAAGCAGACTATGATTTTCCTGGTATGCCTAAAGCACGAATTCATTTCATTCCTTCGAATTCCAATACAAATAGAGTAAAATACCAAGTTTCTTGAGAAAAGGGGCTAAGAAGTGAAGAAGCATTACAACAGTGCTATTAAGAAAGAAGAAAGTGCCAAAAAGACAATGACATGTGCATGCCCTCACTCTTATGCTTATAATAGAATCACATAATGAAATTAGAATATTTCGTCAATGGTTGTTTAGCACGTGTTGGTTTTGGATTAGGGGCTAACGTAGCAGCTGTGGAATGAGCCTTGGTGTGAGTGTGAGTTGATGATGGGCTTGGGTCCATAACATTACCCGCATCATCGAAGGAAACTTTGTCCTCAAGGTTGTCGATGTTAATAGGTGGATTGAGTAGGGGCAAGGGAATACTCTGTGTCAGAGGATCACCCAGACATTTCTTTAAGACCGAAACATGGAAGACAGGATGAATGTGAGAAGACGATGGGAGGTCCAATTTATAGGAACAATCCCAATTTTAGCACGCAAAAGGGTCCGAAGTATCGCGGTCCCAGCTTTTGGTTACGACGCAGGCGAAGCGAAACCTGGCGATACGGTTGTAATTTAATGAAGACCCAATCACCAACTTGAAATGAAACATCTGGTCGACTTTTATCAACTTGTTTTTTCATCCTGAGTTGGGCCTTGAGCAAATTATCCTTTAGTTGCTGTAGGATCAGATCTCGGTCAGCCAAGGCAGTGTCGAGTTCGGATAGCTTAGCCGTTCCTGGAACGCAGCGGATAAGAGTTGGTGGGTTGCGACCATATAATGCTCGAAAAGGAGTCATGCTGGCAGACATGTGATGGGTGGTGTTGCACAAAAATTCAGCCCAAGGAAGCAACTTAACCCAAGTGTGTGGTGAGGTTGATGCATAACAACGCAAATACATTTCGAGGACATTGTTGACAACCTTGCTTTGGCCATCGGTCTCAGGGTGATAAGCCGAGCTAAAAGCATGGGTAGTCCCTTGCAAATGGTTCAGCTCCTCCCAAAAAGAACTAAGAAATAATAGATCCCGATTGCTGATGATCTTGGAGGGAATTCCATGCAGTTTGACAATACCGTGCAAGAACACATCCACAAGATGCACAGCAGTAAAAGTACTCGGTATAGAGAAGAAATGGCCTTACTTGGATAGGTGATCAACAACAACCAAAATAACGAACTTACCGGAATAAGGAGGCAACCCAGTGATGAAGGCCATCATAATCTCCTCAAATACTTGGGTAGGTAAGGGAATAGGTTGTAACAAGCCGGCTGGGGACAATTGCGAAGACTTCATCATTTAACAAATCAGACACTCGCGTACGAAACGCTAAACATCCTTGCGCATCGAGGCCTAGTAAAAATTGGCAGCCACACGATGATATGTGTGAGTAATACCCGCATGTCCTCCCACAACTGAACTATGAAATTCCGTAAGAATGGAGTGACGGAGCCGGGCACAGTTTGGGACGACCAACCGATGACGATAGAAAAGGAGGCCATCATGGGCGGTGAAGTACTGAAAGTCAGGAGCATGTGCAAGTACCTTGGTGTGAATTTTCAGCAATTTGTCAAAGGAGTTCAACCGGCGAAATTCAGCTAATCGCTCAAACTGTGGAACGGAAAAAGTCAAGAAGCAATCCATTGAAACGTGAGAAAGAGCATCTGCGACCGTTTTGTGTTTCCCGGGACGATATAGCACCTCAAAATCGTACCCAATCAGTTTATACAACCAATGTTACTGCTCTAGAGTTTGGATCGTCTGCTCAGTTAGATTTTTTTAAAGCTTTTTGAGCGGTGATAATCGAGAAACGACGACCCAAAAGGTATTGGCGCCACTTCCTGATTGCCTGAGTGATGGCAAACATTTCGTGGTGATAAGCGGGGGTAGCTTGCAAACGAGGAGATAATTTATGACTATAATAAGCTATCAGTTTAACCTTCTGAGTCAAAATGGCACCGATGCAAATACCGGAGGAGTCGGTCTCGACAACGAAAGTACTCGAAAAATCGGGTAAAGTCAGTACCGGAGCATTGCTAACTGCAGTCTTCAACTGAGTAAAGGTTAACTGGGCAGTAGTGTCCCAAACAAAGCTATCCTTCTTGAGAAGGTCTGAGAGAGGTGAGGCTAGACGAGCATAACCCTTGATAAAGTGACGATAATAACCGGCAAGGCCAAGGAAGCCCCGGACACTTTTAACGAAAGAAGGAGTCGGCCATGACTGGATGGTGGCAATCTTGGCTGAGTCGACTCTTAACCCATCCTTGGCAATAATATGGCCCAAGTAGGCGATTTGCTCCTGCCCAAACACACATTTACTGCGCTTAGCGACCAAGTTATTGGTGTGTAACACCACAAAAACAGTCACAAGATGTGTCATATGCTCCTCCAAGGATCGACTGTAGACCATTATATCATCGAAGAAAATCAGCACAAACCTACGCAAGTAGGGCTTAAAGATGCTGGTCATAGTGGCCTGAAATGTCGACGGTGCGTTGGTGAGGCCGAAAGACATAACGAGGAACTCATAGTGACCCTCGTGTGTGCAAAATGTCGTTTTATAAACATTGGCCGAACGGACTAGGATTTGATGAAACCCGGCAAGGAGATCCAACTTCGAGAAAACCTGTGCCCCAAACAACTCATCAAAGAGTTCATTCGTCGTGGGAATTAGAAAACGATCGCGAGTGGTGGAGTTAAGAGCCCGGTAATCCACACAAAAACGCCATGAACCATCCTTTTTCTTCACCAAAAGTACCGGAGAAGAATAAGGACTAGTGTTATGGCGAATAATGCCATCATGTAGCATGGTCGAGACTTGCCGCTCAATTTCTTGTTTTTGATAATGGGGGTACCGATAAGGACGAACATTCACAGGTGGCGCATCCTTAGGGGTATGAATGGTGTGATCTGTTGGACGCAGAGGAGTTAGCTGTGGTACTGGTTGAAAAACATCTGAGAATTGCTCAAGTAAGGGAGCAAGGGCGGGAAGAGGATCAGACATGGCAGCCGTGGATTGGAAACTGATATGAAGATTGAAATGGGCTACTACAAAGCCGACGTCAACGCAACGCCGTAAGGAATTCAACTGTATCTAGGTGGGAGTGTTAGTCTGAATACCCTGCCAACAGACGAATTTTCCCTCGGAAGTGAAGCAAAAGGAGCAATCAGCATAATTCATGAGGATCGGTCCTAGAGTAGCCAACCAAGCCACACCCAAAACAATGTCAGAACTATATAAGGGCAAGACATAGAAATCAGTAGAAATTTAGGTACCCTGAACAAGTAGAGGAACACCGCAAATCTTACCTTCGCAATAAAGCGCATCGCCATTGCTGATAAGAATCGGGAAGGTAACCTTAGAATCCACCTGAAAACCCAAAAATTTAGCAACCCGACTTTGAATAAAGTTGTGGGCGCTCCCATCGTCAAGAAGAATCTGAATCGGATGACCAAATATATGACCCATAAAACGGAGAGTCGCCGGTGAAAGACAATCGAAAAGGGCGTTGTAGGAGATGAGTGTGTGGGAAGAGGATTCGGGATGCGGGAGGGTCGCGGAAATGGGAGAAGAGTCAAGGACAGGAGAGTCCGGCGACTCAGGGAGTGGTGGTAGCAGCTCAAAGTCAGTGTAAAGGTAGTCATCATCAAGGAGGAAGAACTGAGGTTTGAGGCATTTGTGGCCTTTGACAAATTTGTCATCACAGTAGAAGCAGAGCCCAAGCTCTCTGCGTTTTTGGGCCTCAGTATGGGTCAAACGTCGTATAGAGGGCTGGGGAGTATCAGCAACAGACATGAGCCGGACAGGGGGAGCTAAAGGCATGGGGAGTAAACCCGGGCTAAAACCCTGACGTTTTGTGAAGCTCGTCCCTTTAACCAACAATTTACGAGTCTCGGTGAGCTTAGCCTCCTATAAACGAGCCAAGCTAATAGCATGATTGAGGGTAGTGGGTTGAAAAAAGAGTACCTCGACTTTAATGTCGGTCCGTAACCCAGACACGAAACAATCGATGAAGAAGGAACCGGATAAACCAACAGTTTGATTGGCCAAGGCTTTGAAGCGACTTTGGTACTCTTCAACGGTCGTGATTTGGTGTAATTTGGCCAGGAGTCCTTGAGGAGGTTCGAGATTGGTGTGCTGAAATCGTTCGAGCATGGAACAAGTGAAGGTGGTCCAACAAGAAAGTTGAGGGTTACATTTCATCCACCGATACCAGTAGCGGGCCTTGCCCTCAAAGTGCAAGGCGGCCATGGTGATGCCCATCGTGTCTTCAGTTTTATAAAACTCGAAAAATTCCTCAGTGTTAAATATCCACGACTCCGGATCGGTGCCGTCGAACTTAGATAACTCAACGCACTCAGGCTTCAGCTTAAATGGAAAGTCGTCACCGTCGGAATCATACAGGACACGGCGATGGTTGCCGCCGGTACGGGAGGACTCGGGATGGTCGGTGGTGAAAACAGAGTCGCCACTGTTAGCTGGCCCCTGAGTTAAAATCTTCTCCTTAAAGAGCTGACCTAAGCTAACTAGCTGTCGAGTAAGGTCCTCCAGTAGTTATTGCATAAAAAAAACTATGGATTGAAGGGAGGTCGTTGCGGTGGCCTAATTGGCGACGTTAGAGCTGAGTTTGGAAACGGCGGCGTCAAGCTTGGTTAGGCGAGTACCGTCGGCCATAGGAAGGGGAGTAAAAACTCAATGAAAGCACCAAATGAAATATACTAAATGGAACGGTAAATTTTAAAATGGGAAAGAAGGCAAGTCAAAGCACGAATTCATTTCATTCCTTCGAATTCCAGTACAAATAAAGTAAAATACCAAGTTTCTTGAGAAAAGGGGGCTAAGAAGTGAAGAAGCAGTACAACAGTACTAGTAAGAAAGAAGAAAGTGCCAAAAAGACAATGACATGTGCATGCCCTCACTCCTATGCAATCCCTTGCTTATAATAGAATCACATAATGAAATCAGAATATTTTGCCGGTGATTGTTTAGCACGTGTTGGTCTTGGATTAGGGGCTGACACAGCAGTTATGGAATGAGCCCTGGTGTGAGTGTGAGCTGATGATGGGCTTGGATCCATAACACTACGGGATGGAGAGCTTCACGAAGCACAGACTCAAAGTGCGTTAAGAGGAAGAAGATTGGGAGATGCTCGAGAAAAGGCTCGGTTGCAGCCAGGTCGAGGAGCTCATCGAGGAGGCTCAAGACGAGCTCCAACTCATTGACAAAATGATTGGTCCGTTATATTTCTAACTGTTTCTATTTTTACTAACCTCTTGTGTTCTAGATGATTTAAATGTTATATGTTATATGTAGATATCTGTTCTTTGGAGCTTATGAATTTTCATATAGAAGAAGTTGGATTAGTCTGTGAAATTGCTGCAATATGTGAAGGCTGTAATATTCTCTTGCTATTAGGGATGACAAATTAGCTAGCAAGTCAGGTTTGTCTGGGATATGGATTCGGGTATTCAACTAGATTGGGTAGGGTTTGGGGTTTAAACAAAATTTTCAACCTTATTAATCATGGAAAATTAGTCAGTCCAGGCTTAGCCGGTGTCAATGAATCAAGTCAGATTTTATGAAACTCGGATTTAGACCCAAGCCCTTGGGGTTAGGACCCGGCTTGGCCCTTTGCTAGCCCTCCTCACATTGGCTGCAATATCCATGTTTTTTCTCTGCAGCAATAGTCTGCAACTACAGTTAAACCTAAAATCTGCAATTCAGAACCCTGATAGTGAATAAGCGTACATGGTAGATAACTTGAATTTGGGAAATGTTGGCAAACCATGAATGAACCAGGTGCAAGTTTTATGTATAAGACTAGTCGGTCAAACACGGTAGCATCTTCTGAATAGTTAGTTCTTTCGTATTTGTTCTATATTACCATTTGTCACTGACGATTTCTCTATTTGTATTGAATCAAAGAGTGGGATCCTTGGGGGCGTTCCTGATGACTATGATTGTGAAGTTGTAGAAGACAATTCTCCTGTTCCTGAGCATGTTCCTCTGCACCGACCTGGTCCTCTCCCAGAAGACTTCTACAAAACGCCTGAGGCTGTGCAGTCACATGTCAAGAATGATGGGCTTGCAGTCTCTTCCGGTCAACCATAGAACTTGATGTGAAAAGGAGTAAGGATCTTGAGAAGATGGCAAACTTCGAGTTTATTGGAGGAGAGTTTAATGGAATTGAGCCCAAAGTAATCCATTGAACCAAATCTTTGGACCGGATACACTTGGAGCTTGAAGACCCACGAATCAGACCTATTTATTTAATTTTTGGACTTCGTTTTATTTTGGGCTTCCATGTATTTTAGCCTAACCTTTTATTATTTGACCTAGGTATAAATACTTATGTTATAGGGTTTTGGAACTGGCAGATCACATTGTTTGAGTGCCATCGGCTTTAGAGAGAAACATTATTCTCTTGCTCTTATTACTTTTCGAACCATCTTTCACTTATCAATTGTTTTTCAATTGTGGCGTGTCGATTGTTCGTTTCTCTTAGTTTTATTTTTATCATCGGGATTGCTTGGAACGAGTTTCCAAAAGGTGTCGTAGAAATCAAATCTTGCGTATCCTTATTTTCTTGATTGTTGAATTCGAAATTGCTATCTTTCTTAATTCCTCTAGGTCAAAAACCCATCAAACAAAAATACCCATTGAAAACATCATCACATCAACGTAATCCTTCCGCGGTGTGCGTCAATTTTGGTATCAAAGCCCTTGGTTTGGAGAAGGAATCTTACTCAACTCCATCAAAATTCAAGAAACTGCCACCCATCACCATCCAATTATCGTCGGATCATCAATTCAGGAACTTTTGGCCTAGGATTTCAATTTTCTTCTTGTTTTTGTTTTAGTTAGGGTTTTCAATTATTTGTTGAAAACTTTCCGCTTATATAAAAAAAAGTTCGCAAAAAATTAGGAAAAAAAGTCAAAAAAAGAAAAGTCAAAAAATTCAGAAAAAGAAAAGTAAAAAAAATTAAAAATTAAAAAAATGAAAAAATAGTCTGAAAAAAAGAAAAGAGTAGGATTCCAGAAAGAAAAAGGAGGGGGAGAAAAAAAGTCAAAAAAGTCAAAAAAATTTGAAAAAAAATCTGATCTCTCATACTTGTTACTTGACTGGGGTTTGTTGTTCTTGTTACTTGAGCTACATTTGAAAACATTGATTTGATGAAGCCGTGGCTCTGATTGTAACTTGGATTTCAGAGAACTTTGAGTTATTTAGGGAACTCAAAATGGCCCAGGAAGGAGGAGAAGTACAAGGATAAGGGGGTAGACTTCAAGGAAGCACCTAAGAAATCAATTGGGGGATTTGAACAAAAAGGTACTTCTAGTAAACATTCATCTATAAATTGTTTTAAATATTTGGGTACTGGCTATATTGCTTCTCAATGCCCTAATAGAAAAGTGATGTATATGAAAGATAACAGAGTTATTGATTCTGATGATAGTGATGTTGATGATTTGCCATGTGATATTGTTTGTGATGATGATGCTGAATATGAGGAAAGAGATGTCATAGGAGAAGCACTTGTAGTTAGGAGAGTGTTAAGTGCTAAGGTTAGAGATGAGATTCTGGATCAGAGGGAGAACCTATTCCATTCAAGGTGTTTGGTGGGTGTGAAGGTGTGTAACTTGATCATAGATGGCGGTAGTTGTACAACCGTTGGATCCCGTTTTCGGAACCCAACTCTTGCAAAAACATAAAGTGTGAGCTTCGTAATTATTCCTTGGTATATATTTTTTTTTCAACACTCTTCGGAAATCATGCAATATGTATGTCTTACCCTGTAGGGTTAATTCATTTAGCCCTTATAAAGCATGAGCTTACTCCTTAAACAGGGCCTAACAATCGATCCAAAATCGAATTCATTTAACCCTTATAAAGCCTGAGCGGGTTTCCTTGTTAAGGTTACTTCAAAATACCCTCATTAGCCATCATCGGTTCACGTTGTTCACACAGCATCTCAAGCCACAAAGGAGAGCCCACATAATGAAATCACAAAAATCACAATTGGCTTCTTCAAACATGTAGCTCTTAGTCTCTAGTTCATTTAGAAAC
>JANITX010000008.1:59312572-59325290 GCA_027564395.1 Erythroxylum ulei
TATATTTTGTGTAAAGTAATAAATATGTTAACTTTAATTACAAAGTAAATTATGTAAATAAATCAATTTGAAATAAGGACATAAAAGGAAAATGCTAAAAAGTAAAGGGATAAAGTTGTCTTTTTATACTTTTGGTGCAATGAATAGTAACACACCAAATTTGGTGTGTTACTATTCATTGTACCAAAAAATTTGGTGTTTTGGTGTCTTGATTGGAGTGGATTTTTTGCACCAAAACACCAAATTTGGTGTTTTGATGCCTTGGTTGGAGATGGCCTTATCTTGTGTCTGTCTTAAGAATGACAATTTTTAGTCCGTACAGTTAACGAGTTTGATTTGAATTAACTGAATTTTAAGTTTAATTTAGGTTTAAATTTTATAAAAAAACTTAATTAAAATTATAACATTAATTTTAAAAAAATTGAAATTATAGATATTGAAGTAGGCTTGACTATTCGTGTTTAAGGTTGTCTAATCCCGATTGGACTTTGGGTTGGATCAGAAATTTTCGAGCTTCTACTCTTCCTTTCTCCTTTTCTTTGCATTATTATTCTTGGCACCTTTAGGTAGACTTTTAACCTACCCATCAATCTGGGGCCAGGTTGTTATGTGTGCCGCTTAAATGCTTTCTAGAGTTTTTGGGAAGTTAGGTAAGGAGCTAGAGTGCCACTAAGAAGCAGAGTAGGTAAGAGTTCTGCTTCCTATTGGACAATGTCACCATCTTTAGCTATTCTCTAACGAAGAATCAGCTCTCTGATTTTGGTTGGTGGGATGAACCGACATGCTTTTAAAGCCAGCAACGGCACTTTAATATTACTAGTTCGCTTTCTGCAATAGAATACCTTCCACGTATTTAGAGTTTCTCTTTAATGAGTGGTGTGGTTTTTATGTATTTATTATTCTAAAAAGTATAAGTTTAAATTCGGTTAACTTGAAATGGTTGAAGATGGTAAACTAAAAATAAAATATGTTAAATTTGTAAATATTACTCGCATTATAATTATTATTTAAATTATTAGTTCTTTAAATAATTAGTATAAAATTTATATTTCATAAATATTAAATATTTTTATAATTTGTGCATTTCAAACTTCAGATTAGATGCTTCAATTTCACCCAAAAACATAAAGAGAAAGATGCTGTGAGTTGTTAAGAGCATGTTAACATTGTACATAATTCAACTGCTACACTGTCTTGGATGGATTTACAATAGTTTAATTATTCTGTCTTCTTCGATGGATTAAAGACAGAAAGTCAATATATCTAAATTATTTAAAGAGCACTCGATTTAAAAATTAATAAATTAAATAAACAAAATGTACACTAAAAGTTATTATGGACCAGATCTTCTGTCCAGTTTTATGGTATCTTATCGTATCCAGTAAATCTCAGCTATTTATTTATGCGGGTCTCGCGTGAGCTCCACATAAATAAATGTAGGGCCCGCATAAATAAATGGCTGAGATTCATTAGACACAATAAGACACCATAAAATTGGACAGAGGATCTGAACTCGCACCAAACGCCCTCATCCTATATAAACAAGTTGGAACATTTCAGTGTGGCTCTCAACCTTCACTTGCACACAACTATGGAGGAAGTCATTGTTCTGTATCCAAATGCAGGCAGAGGCCATTTGGACTCCATGATTGAGCTGGGCAAGCTTATAGTCAACCACTATCCTTCACTGTTAGTCACCGTCGTAATCTCAGCCCCACCGCATGAAATTCCCACCACTCTCACCTATACTCAAGCAGTCTCCGCCACCACTCCCTCCATCACTTTCCTTCAACTCCCCACCGTCACTCCGCCTCCTATCACCTCATTTACTGAAGAAACTATAATATCCCAGTTCTTTGAGATGGCTGTGCTCAACAACTCTAACCTTCACAATGCACTCTTAAACGTCTCTAAAACCTCCAAGATCAAAGCTTTAGTTCTGGATTTATTTTGTGCTTCTGCTTTTGAAGTCTCTTCTAGCCTCAACATTCCCACGTACTTTTTCTATACTTCTGGAGCAAGTGGCCTGTGTATGTTACTTCACTGGCCGACCCTTATTAACGATACCACAAGAGATTTCAAAGCACCTAATACCACCATTAACATACCTGGTGTACCTCCAATTCCATCAGAGAAGTTTCCACTATCTGCTGTGGATCGATCAAGCAAAGTGTTTAGGTATTTCGAGGACGTCGGGCTCCAAATGGCCAAATCTGCAGGTATCATCGTCAATACGTTTGATTTGCTAGAACAAAGGGCACTCGAAGCAGCAAGAGGAGGGAAGTGCACAAGTGATGGATCTTCTCCTCCAATCTATTGCTTAGGACCGATCGTGAAAATAACTGAGGATAAGGCTGAGCATGATTGCTTAACTTGGCTTGAGTCACAACCTAGTAACAGTGTATTGTTTCTCTGTTTTGGTAGTGGTGGAGTTTTCTCAGCTAAACAAACGAGAGAGATCGCCATTGGATTGGAATCGAGTGGTGTCAGGTTCTTGTGGGTAGTTCGTCATCCATTGCCTGAAGATGGTGTTCAGAGCAATCCAACGAGCTTGGAATCATTTTTGCCTGATGGGTTCATGGAAAGAACCAAAACTAGGGGTTTTATAGTGAAGTCATGGGCACCACAGGCTGCAATACTGAACCATGGTTCGGTCGGTGGGTTCGTGACACACTGTGGATGGAACTCGATCCTTGAAGCAGTATGTGCAGGGGTGCCCATGTTGGCTTGGCCTCTCTACGCAGAGCAGCATCTGAATAGAGTTTCACTGGTGGAGGAAATGAAAGTGGCTTTGCCCGTGAATGAGTCTGAAAACAGGTTTGTGAGTGCTCACGAGTTGGAAATGAAAGCGAGGGAATTGCAGAACTCGGAGACGGGGAAATGTCTGCGAGATAGACTTGCCATTCTCAGGAAAGAAGCTCTAATGGCGACTAGCAATGGAGGATCATCTCGTGTTGCTTTGGCCAAGCTTGTGGAGTCCTTTAGAAATGGTTTTAGCAACTAAGTTTTTTCTTCAAACACCTTATAACAAAAAGATAGCATCATTGTCACTACATTGGTTTCTTCATCTCCGTTAATGGTGATATGGAAGTTGAGAGGCTGGTGCGATTTGACGAGTGGGATGTGGTTAGGAGGAATGCTAATTCTCCAACCACATGGTTATGAAAATTTGTCCTGCAATACAAACTTCATTTGCACGTTTTGATATGGTTTTCAAAAAAAGTGTCTAATTGGCGAGGAAGTGGCAAAAAAAATGAGAGATAAAAGGTAAATTGTATTCTACAATTCCAATACATTAACAGTAGTAACATTCAGTCTTAAATTTTACAATAAAGTAGAGTTTAGAAATATCTAATAATACGTATCCTTATCTTTATATAATAGAGAGGTTATTTTCAGTAAATTTACGTATAGAAGTGATAATAATACAGGTTAAAAGAGTAAATAAGTAAAGAATTATGTAAATAAAATTACAATAAATATATGAATAAATAATTAATAAAACATTGATATGATTCAAAAATATGATTAATCAAAATCTGAAAAACGGAGAACAAAGCATATGCTTACTGCTAAAAGATGATAATTTCTAATTCAAAATTAATCTCCATTATGATTTAGTTAACTTTGAAGCGGATCGATGCCACTTTTTCTTTTGCCTTTTCTTTTTATCTTTGCTTGATTCTCTTGTTTCCAGCTGATAACAGTTGTAAAGTGACATATCTCATTTCAAAATTCAACTCTGCAGTTGAAATTTTGCTGACTCGTGAGAAATTTAAGAAAGGAACATAATACGCAACTCATAATGAAATAAATAATTATCAGACATGATTCTCGTGAGAGTAGGTTTATTAGATTTTTTAATATGAACAAACCGTAGAACCGTTAATAAAAATTGAGTTTGAGTTAATCATTGTCAAAATAATTTTAATAGATGAATCTTATTACTTATAAACTTTTTAACGTATTCATGTTTAATCAATATAGGATATTCTAACACTTCTCGGATTAATAATTTAGACCAAACATGTGTTGATACCATATCAGAATTTTTAATAGGGTAGAGTGTAGAGCCCATTAACAAGAATTGAGCTTGGATCAACCATTGTCAAAATAACTAAAACTAATTATTTGAATAAATGACTTTTACCATTTAAAAACTTTTTAACATATTCATGTTTAATTAATATAGGATACTCTAACAAGACTAACACTTAACACAAACCTTTGCAATTTAAACAATCCTTGTAGTTCTAAAAGTCTGGATCAAACTGAGGTTTAAGTAAAATATATTAAATTCTGTTATAATTTAATTAATTTTGAAATTATTTTAAAATTTAAAATCACTTAAAAATTGAGTTGAATTTAATTAATTTAAATTAAATTAAACAACTAAATTGATTAAATGGTTCGTAGTTTACATCGTGTATATTTTATTATTATTTTAATATAAATTTAAAATAATTTTATTTTTCTACTTTCAAATTTTTTACCTTAAATTCTTTTGGAGTGAATATGAACTCAAGCCCGATCCGATAGAGTGTGAAGTTTCTAACCAACCAGCCATAGCATGCCTGAACAAACCATCACTTGATTGGGTCATGTTCAACCAATACTTGTGGCCTATCATATAAAACTCACAATCACAATTTTTGAGTTACGTGTAAATTGGGACAGATTTAAATTTACCAAATAATATATTTAAAATAATTAATAAATTATTATATTTTTCAATTCTTTTATTATTTAAAAATTGAGTTATATAATAAGGTAACATTATCCATAACAAGCATTCTCAATCACCTTCTTAACAAAGATTCAATTGCGATTTCATTTTTTGAACATAGTTGATCAAAGAAGTCCTACTTCTAAACTTTATTAAAATTCCGTTTAGTCGATTAGTTATGCCAAAACATAAATTTACACGAAACCAATGAAGAAATTGGATTAAGCTTTGATTTTTCTTGAAATTGATTTTAGTGGTTTTTATTATCATCATCATCATACTCAGTCCGAAGTCCCGCAGTGAAACGGGATTTAAAAAGGTCTGATAGTACGCAGCCTTATCCTTATATAATTGAGAGGCTATTTTCGGTAGATCCACATGCAGTTGTAACAGGAAAATAGTGATGTAGGTTAAAAGAGTAAATAAGTAAATAATGACACGCAAAATATTTAAGTAAATAAAATTACTATAAATACATAATAATAATAATAATAATAAAACTATTACTAATAAAAAACTCAATAAAAGGATAATAATAATAACGGGGGCTTATTTTCATATAAAGGACCACAGAGAACAACTGGAGAATGGGTAAAACACATACCTGAGTCGATGATCGTGGGAAACCCACTAGCAGTGAATGATAGTGGTATCGGTGATTGAAGCACAATAGCGTCGACAAAATAAATTTTTCACAACGCGACATGAGGTATTTTTCCATTGAACACTTACATAGTATCGCAATAAAACCATACAAAGAAAAAAAGCAAAAGAGAGCTACATAGAACAGGATTAAAGAGAAATCTAGAAATCAAACGCATAAAGTTGAAATCATACACATACACGAGAAAACACCAAAAAGTAAATAAAAAAACTTTTAATCAGATTTCAACAGACAATGACAAAAAAACGGATCCATTAATTAGAAAATTTCAGTAGAGACGCAATATCTTAAGAATGCGAAGATCAAAGGAGATTTGAAACAAAATCCATGAACAATAACAACAAAAGGAATGAAACTTTACTAGTTTAAGCTGAAGAGACATATCATTAGCATATTTACATAAAACAAAAGTACCCAAAAAGCAAAAAGCAAAAAACACAAACATGAGAACTTGAAGATCTTCAAGGTTAAGAGAGAGCTTTACGAGGGAGCATATTATTTTCATAACATTTCATATCTAACCCAACCTTACATGTAAAAACCAAATCTTGCTATTAAAACATTGAAGAACCAGCAATCAAAAGAAACCCCGATAAGGTTTGAACCCTAAATGACCCAACTAATGACTGACAATCAAAGAAACAGTTCGAAATGAAAGGGCAAAAAAATCCAAAGAAACCTAGAAATTCCCAAGCCAAAACTTCAAGATCTGGCTCCCAATCTTGCGTGAGCATGCCACAAGTTAAATCGGTAAGATAAAGTGTTTAAAATTTAAATTTTCAGTTAGTATTAAACTATTAAAAAAAATTGTTAAAAATTGAATAAAATTGAAAATTTTAAAATACAATTGAAAGAGAGTATTCTTATTTATAAAAGAAATTAAAATTTCATAAAAATGAGACTATTCAAAAATATTAATTAATTTACTTTAATTATAAATATTTTTAATTTATAAAATAGATTAATTAATTAATTTTTAGCAATAGAAGTTATTAAAATAAGTTAAATTAAAAAAATTAAAAAGTCAACCGAAAATTATTAGTTCAAAATTTTTTATAATTAAATGAAGTAAATCAATTTAATTTTTTAATTATTAGTTATTATTTCAATGCAAACTAGCAAGCAGAAACTCTGAAGCTCGATGACTTTGTGGACTTTGAGCTCATATTAGACAACCCCCGAGTCAGTTCACGAGCGACAAGAAGAGTGAATCCCGTGAACAAGCAGAGACTCGGACAAAAAGAACGGACAAGAGCTTATAATTAATTACAATGAAAGGAAAGAAAGTATACTGAACTATTACACCTTGGAATTTGGATTTTTCCCCAACTGATCCCTGTTTTTGATCATCAGCATTTATAAGAGACGGCCCGTGAACAATCATTCTCCTCGATCCAGGTTGTAAGTTTTATGTAATGTTCTAACTAAAGAGTGGTATTTAGTAGATATGGTAATGGTTCAGACCTGAACATCGTTAGCTATATCTTTGGTTATATTTTACATTTTATTTATTTATGTATTTATTATAATTTTTATTTACATAATTATTTAACGTGTCAGTTTTATTTATTTATTTTTTAACTTGCATTATTTTTTTATTGTCACATTTGCACGTGGGTTTACTGAAAACAATCTCTATTATGTAAGAATAAAGCTGCGTACCACCAAATCTTTCCAGACTTCACTTTATTATGAGACATTGAACTGAATGTATGATGATGATGATGATAATGATGGTAATAGTTCAAATCGAGTCTGGTTAGCAACTCAAAATTTGTTATAGATCAAATTTTATGGTTCAAAATTGCTTAAGTCGGTGAGTTTCGTGAATTTAAAAAATAAAATGATATTGTTTTAAAATGTAAAAACAAAATAATATTTTAAAAAGAGTGTTCAAATTGTTAGAGTTGAAATTTAGGTTGATTTTAAATTTAAATATATTTTAAAATATAATTAAATATAACCTAATTATTTGACTTTATATCGAGTAAAGTTAAGTTGAATCTATTATTTATAGTATTTAATAAATTTTTAATTTTTAGAAATTATAATCTTTACAAATTTAATTTGAATTTGAAATGTATAAGTAATTTCATACGAAAAATTTGTAATATAAATTAGATGTTGATAAGAAATAACGTTATAAAAAAGTGAACTAGCTATTTTCTGATTAATTTCAATTCTTAAATTAAAAATGAAATTATGAATGTAAGAGCTCAATGCTTCTTCTAGTTCATTTTTATCTGAATTGGTGTTTGACGTAAAATCACTTACCAGACTAGACTAAAGATATAGACAATCTTTATAGAATTCATCAAAATAACAGTAAAGAAAAGTCAGATGCATGAAACCGAAGTTGAAAGTTTATTTCTTCTCAAGAAAAAGCTTTAGATGACTCAAAGTTTTGATCTTGAAACCCTTCTGATCAAGGCCAACAAGCAAAGCACACGATAGAACACAAAGAATCCCATCAAAACATACATGTTTGTCCATCTCTGCCTCTCATTCAGCCCTCTTTTCTGCAACACATCGCCTCCAGTCACCATGCACGTTTTGGTCTCTTCATACCACATCAAACACTTGGTTTCAAGGCACGAGTATTCGTTAATAAGAAGAGCATCAAGAGCGTACTTGTACATGGAAAAAAAGTGCATGAAAAGCCAGTACTTGGGCATTCGATCCTGTGAAATAAAATAGCCGGAGAAGAGAAAGAAACTCCCAAGCAGTATGGTCAAGAGTGAAGTCCCAGCTATGTAATTTGGAGCAAGAGAGCTCAGGAAGAGAACGAATGAGTTAGCCATCAAAACAATGACCCATATGACCAAAACAAAGTAAGAGAAAGCTTGCCATGAAGTACAAAGACCTACTAGGAAATAGACTGACATTGAGTATATAATAGCGATGGTAAGCAAGTATGGCAAGAAGACAAGAGTATTTGCCATGAGATAAGATGAAAGTCTATAAACCCCACTAGAGGTCTCTCTTAGAAGGATTGGCCTTTCGTTGATGAAGATTGGAAGTGTTTCAGTGGTAGAAGAGAGAAGGAAAGTGAGAGTGAACGCGAAAAGACCAAACCTTTTGTCGATACCTTCCTTGTCATATCCAATGTTGATGTAAATGGTACCTAAAACAAGTCCCACAACAAGAGCTTCAATGGTATTTGTCAACAAGAGCTGTTTTGTTCTGTAAATGATCTTCCAGAATCTGTTATAGAGTACAATGATCTCTTCAACTCTCGAGCTTCTATACCTCGTAGTTCTTACTTTGTTATATGATGGAGATGTTATATTATCCATTGTAGGAAGACTCGGTGGTGCAGTTAACTTGTTCTCCTGTAACTGGTTAAGAATTTCCATGGCGTATTCAAGTGGATTGAGCTGTGGAGGAACAGTGAAACCATTAGAAAGCAGAGAAGATTGCAGTGAAGAGAGACTACCACGGTGGAGCACAGTTCCTTTGGACAGCAAGAGTATCGAATCAATAGTTGAAAGGATCTTGAAGCTGGGTTGGTGAATGGATAAAACCACAGTTCGTTGACGAGAAGTAGCAATAGACTTGAGGGTCTGCATCACATTAAGAGCTGATTTACTGTCGAGACCCGAGGTGGGTTCATCGAGAAGCAAGACCGCAGGATCATGAAGCAGGCTCAACCCTATAGAAACCCTTCTTCTTTCACCACCCGATAGACCATAACCTAGCCGAGCATTAGCCAAATGTGTCAACCTAAGCTCATTGAGAAGAGAGTTCACGATGGAGGCAACTTGGGTTGATTTGGGGTTGAGAAGGCGAGCAGCGAACGTGAAAGTTTCAGACACAGTGAGCAACTCCAAGCATGCATCGTATTGTGGGACATAAGCTGAGAGTTTGCGATATGAAGAAGGGTTGATAGGGGAAGAGTTGAGGAGTACTGAGCCACTGGTTGGTGAAGTTCTAGCTGCTAAAATGTCCAGAAGGGTAGATTTTCCAGCTCCACTTGGACCAACAATGGCGAGAATTTGAGATGGATAGGCTGTGAGGGAAACGTCCTTTAGGATATGGATTGGTGGAGGTGTTGTGCAGGGTTTAAATGCGAAAATGGAAGCAAAGTTGTTTGAAACGGCAGAAGATTTGAGATAGGAGATTGATGAGGCTGTTAGTTTGTATGTTTTGAGTGATGATGGTGATTGTGGCGGTGGTGAAGTTAGGCTTTGATCTTCCATGGAAGACAGGAGGAAGGAGAAGAATAAAATAAAACGAAGAAGAAGAGAAGTTGAGATTTGAAGACAGAAACGAGAAGATATTGTTGACCATAATTCAATTATAATAATGGTAGCAGAATAGTAGGAAAGGAAATGAGAAAGTTGGTATACTTTCTAGCTGGCCAAACGTCTATCAATGGCCTCTGAAATCTGAAGGGTGACCTTATAATAATTTATAAACTAAAAGACAAACTCACTTTTTAAAATCTTTTTTTGAGTTTGTGAGTAGATATTTTAACATTAAATAATAAATTTGATTTAAGTAATTATTTATGAATTTCCAAATTCTTAAAATTAAAAAATGTTCAATTTTTTTTACTTTATTCAATTTTTATTATAGGTCTTCAATTTTTAGTTATAAATTATGTTATTTCAGAGATAGATGTTCTGAATAAGAGAGAAAGAGTGATTCAATAACCAAATTCAGGTTGAATGAGTCTTTGTGTTGTCATTAAAATTACAATGTTTTATAAGATAAGAAGTTAACTCTTAGTCTTAGGGGATAATTCAATTGGTATTTGGTAAAGTAAATTTTTTTAATGTATTTGTCAATCTAAAAATTACAAGTTTGAGTTATAACAATAAAAATTATAATTAAAAAATGATTTATTTTATTCTCACTTTAAAAAATACCAATATTAAAATAAAAGATACGATAATTCAATAAAAATAATAATAAGATTCGCTTAAAATAAACTTCTTACATAGATTAAATAAATTTGCTAATACGATAATTTAATTTAATTCTTAAATTTTGATTAAAATTATTAATTTTTTACTCTATAGAGCATAGAAAAGTAGAATGTCGATCTGCTTAGCTTAGAGGTTAGAGCATTGTATTTAGGCCCCGACCTTATACAAGGATAAGAAAGATATCTGTCTAAGGCTTATTCTTGACCGGCCTCTATTTTACTTTACTTTTTTTTATAAAGACTCACTCTTAACATTTGTAAAGAATAAAAAAAGTTAAAATATGGGTTTTTTTTACTTTGTCCTCTATTTATTTTATTTTAAAATTTTTGAAAAAACAAAATTTACCCTTTTCCATGTCAAGGTAAATGAGTAAAAATGAGAACCATGCAATATTTTATGCTACTTTTGTGCGTAAATGATAAAATTATACACTAGTGGATTGTGAGCTGAGAAGTAAGAAGCCTTTCTTCTCTCTCTGGTCCTGCGAATCTGAATCACGAATTCAAAACTGTTCTCTCTCTCTCTCCGTCCCTCTCAAATCCCAATCATCGCGTGTCCTTGTCACTCGTTAAAGCAAGCATCATGACTAGCCTTCGCTTGACGACGAATACAATTGGCTGGTCCGTGATCCGTCTTACCACAGAACGTGTAACAGACACAGTTGTCACATAATCATGTCCGGGAAACATGATGTGAAAACGGATATGAGAACATATGAATGAGGAGATTGGAACTTCTGTGCCAGTGACTCTGTACCTATTCTATGCTATAATAAATATGTTGACGTTTTAATTAAAAACAACATCCTAACTTGACGCTTGACTAAGCCAAGCCAATGTCTCATCCTTCTTTTAATTTTGTTTCTCGCTTTATTTTTTCGATCTCATTCTTAAACTCTTTCCATCCATATTTATTAGATCTTGCTCTAATAGATGATCAGCTTTTGCCAACTTGCTATGTTCTTCATCTTCTTTTTATAGATGATACGCTTTTGCTAACTTGCTCCGTTCTTCATCTTCTTCTTATGGCCTCTGAAACCGTTTATCTTCTTCTATCAAAACACAACAAGCCCAATACTTTGGATTTTTGTGTTTAATTAGTTATTAGCCCCCTCTAAACTTGTTCGCAAATGGGTAGAGTAATTTAAGCGGTGATTATTTAATTGGTGAATATTGATGTGCTTAAGTAATCAGTTACTTGGTGAATATTGATGTGCTTAATTATCTTTTTTCACTTGAAAATTGTGTAATAAATTATGGGAGATTTTGTTTTACTCTTAGTGTTTTAGATGACCCAAAATCAACTTCCAGTTTCAAAACAAGTTCAGCCAGGTACTTCTTTTATTAACTTTCCTCTTATTCTTTCTCTGAACGCTTTAGGGTTTTCTCCATCTTCATTTTTAGATCTGACCCTCCACCTAATTATCCGTTTCGATGCTCTATTTGTTTAAGATGGTGTTGTTTGTTTCGATGCTCCTTTTTTTTTAGTTTGAGATTTTCATCTCTCTATTGTAATTCTCTAAACTAAAGGACTAAAGAGAGTTATTTATAATTCCAAATCTTCCTTCCTAAGTTTTTTATTTTGGGGTCTTTTATAAGTTCTTCCCCTGTTATTTATTGAGGATGGTCAATCATCTCCTTTTCATTATAGAAATAAACGTGTCCTTGTAGAATTGCTTGTGGAATTGCTATTGCCTGATGCTTGATCTTGTCATGAATCATTTAGCCTGACATTGAAAGTTTGTGATGTTTTTCAATGCTTAAATTTCACGTCTGTTGTATTGAATATCGATTTGTTTAGGTTCCTTTTAATACTTGAAATTCTTGTTATTGGACTTTAAAATGGTAGTATCTAGATACTCGATTGTGAATAGTTTCTGGTTCTACATTATGCAGGAACCTGAGCCTATAGATTAGGAGTATTACAGAAGATGAAACCATTAGCTTCACTATTTTTTTAAGATTAGGTACTGAATGCTCCTTTAAGTTTTTAGTGGTCCTATATTGATTCATGATAATTATGGAGTTGGTAACTAACAAGTTTATTGAATGTTTTTTTTGAAATGTAGCGGCGGTATTTTTGTGAAACTTCGGAGAGGGTTAACACCTAAGGCCTTCCAAGTTTAAGTATGTATTCTCTTTTGGTTTAGGGCTCCTGTATATGTAAATGATCTATGCATGTATTTTTGTGCACATTTGGAAGTGTATATGGAAGATTTGGAATGGCTTGTATATGGTTTAGGTGTTATCCTGCTTCCTGGTAGCAAGGGTAGGTTCCTGTTTATGGCATGCCAGGGACAATGACGTTGGATATTGTTAGCAATGTTATGGACGATCAATCACAATAATCAAAGAATAGTGCAGAAAATAAACGAACACACAGATTTACGTGGTTCAC
>JANITX010000008.1:59374769-59389165 GCA_027564395.1 Erythroxylum ulei
AAGTTATTAAGTAAAATTAAATTATTCATATTTTTATTAATAATTAATTTTAAATAAATAAATAAATTATATAATAAATTATTCATAATTCTTGTTAAAAATTAATATATTAAATAATATATATTTAATTGATAGTAAATTAAATTATTAAAAATATAAACATAAAATAAAACAATTTTTTATAGTTTTCATATTTTTTGAAAACCGAAAGACAAAAATAAACATAATTTTTTTACTAAATTTGAAAACAAAAATAAAAACAAAAAATTAAAAATAATAAAAATAGAAACAAAAATATCCTTACTTAATACACATTGAAATAGTAATAATTATAGTTTCAGCTTTTATATTCACTTACCTAAACTTTAAGAAGTTAAAAATTAGAACAGAAATTTATTTATTTCAATTTTTTCAAAGTTATTATTGGAAATTTATGTCCGACAATTTTGTCCTTTCTTATAAAGTTGAATAATTATTAATTGCATTTTTCAGTTTTTTAATAAATTATCGGTTAAGTTACGTAAGTTAATTCAGATAAAGATAATAAAATGGTCCAATAAATAATCTAAATTAATTGGTCAAAGTTTGAGCAGAAAATTGATCCTAATTAGCGTGGATCAGACCCACATCGATTTTGTGATGGAAAAATGTGATATGAAAGTTATATAAAAAGGTTAAAGTCTCTTGCAGTTGCTTGTATCAATTGTAAACATAAGGAATCTCTGACTTATTAAGAGAGCTTATGTATTAAGAAAGTTATAGAAAGACATAAACCTCTTGTCGGAAACACTTTTTATAAAGGTCTTAAGAGATTCGTGATTGTTTGGAGCTCGAAATCGGCGTCGAAATCAGAAATGAAACTCAAAACAATTATTCTGCATTACCTTCGTTTTTAATCATTTCATGTTTTTAATCAGAAATGAAACTCAAAACAATTATTCTGCATTACCTTCGTTTTTAATTATTTCATGTTTGTTTTCTAGTTCTAAATTTGACCAAAAATAAAGTTTAACTGCATTACTGTTACGCGTTATGTGCGTAAATATAATCACATATAACGATGATTAAAAAAAAAACCATTTTCTTGTAGTTCTTCCTCTTCTGGGTAAAAATCCAAAAGGGAAATGAAGAAATGAATCGCTTCATTTCCCTTGAATATTTCCCTTTTCGAGGTTTAACGTAAATGGAAATTCACCACAAATTTCAAGAAGGCTGATCGGTGTTTGTTCTCTGAATCCTTTCCTCGAACGATCGTGGTCTGAAAAGTTCAATCTGGCTATTAAGGTAGGATTTATAAATATTACATCATCGGGGTTAGATTTTGTGTTCATGATCCAAACCCTTTTTGAATATCATTTCAAAAATAGCTTCGCGTTAGAGAAAAGATAGGCTTATTTATTGGCAAACTCGACCTGGAAAATGCATTTTTCATGAAACGTTCTTGTTCTAAGAAAATTCCTTTTCTGCAATGTGATATTTCAATGAGCTTTTGCTTTTAGATTTCATGCAAAAGCTCTTGTTTCTCTTTTCATTACTTCGGTCTATCTAGCTGGATTCTTCGCAGATACAACTGGAGAATCCAAGCAACGTACGTTAAAACAAGTACTTACTTTATCCGTCAAACACGTCTTGGAAGACAAAAACCAACATGCTCCCACCTTGGAGTAGATGAACTGCGTCACGAATTCGAGTCGCACAAGTTACGACTTCCTCTAACTGATTAATTTGAGTTTATCGTTTAGTTTTAATCACTCATTTATTAAATAATTTATTTAAGATGTATGATTTCAGCTTAAACATTTTTTATTAATATTTATTTACTTGTTGCTTTTTGTATTTATTTACCCATTTTAGTTTTATTATTATTTTAACCTTACTTTATATCTATTGTAATAAAATCGATATTACAATAGATATAAAGTAAGGTTAAAATAATAATAAACTATATATATAAGTAATGAAATCGATATTACAATAGATAATAGGTAAATAAATACAAAAAGAAACAAGCAAATAAATATTAATAAAAATGTTTAAGCTGAAATCATGCATCTTAAATAAATTATTTAATAAATTAGTAATTAAAATTAAACGATAAACTCAAATTAATCAGTTAGAGAAAGTTGTATATATTATTTATACATATTTATTTATTATTATTATTATTATCTTTTATACCCAGAAACAACATCTTTATTAATTAAGAGTAAGATTGCATACTATTAGACCTCTTTAAGCCTCGCATATTAACGAGATTTTTACTATTGTTGTTATTGTTGTTTTATTTTTTATTTTTAATTATTATTATTTTAATATATATACATTTTTTATATGAATCTACCATAAATAACTTTTTTATTTAGAAGCAAGCCTATATATTTTTGGACCTCTCCAAATTTCAAGATGAGGTAAAATTGAGTTGAATTATTGTTATTATTCTTTTTGTTTGTGATTGGCATACAAACGAAAGCTAACACAATGCCAATTATCACCCTGCCATTTTTCATTGCAAATTTGTTTGCTTGTGACCGTTTAACTCTGCAGACAGTTAGCAGAAAGTCTGTGCATCTTTGCTTGTGGAGCAGACATAAATGTAGAGATAGAACTTTCTTGCAGGAAACTCGCAGGAAGTTGAATAAAACATTCTTAAACGATATAGCCGTAAATAATAAATGTTACATCTAGATGTTCTATAGCTGTCTGTGGGGACGACACTCCTACTCCTGTACTAAAACTATAGTCATGAATGCCTGTCTGCGAGAACGTACTTTGACTAATTGTTGTGCTTCTCACGTTTTCTACTTGGTCCGGACTGTCCTGAATTGACGGTGGAAGATGCCTCGGATTCATTAGTTTTCCTACTCAGGTATGACTATATTTTTTAAACATATAATTAATCATTCAGGTCTGAATTAAGAAGCCAAGATGCTTTCCAATGAAATCTGACATTTATAATTTAGTATTATGAGTATATGCTGTCTGAATTAAGATTAGTTAATCTACCTACCTAAGTTGTTATTAGAGAGTGTCATATTTTTGTTGACATTATTTACTAGTTTTTGGTAATGTTTTAAAAGCCGAACTAAAAATTAAATCAATAAGGCAAAAAATTTAAGGTTTAAAATAACCAATTAGTTGTTAACAATAAAAACTAAATCAAACCGAAAAATTAAAAATCAAACAAAATTTTGGTTATTTTTAAGTTTTTAATGTTAAATCAACTGTGACTTAGCAATTTTTTTTAGTAAATTAAATTAAAACGTATCATTTATAATTAATAATTAAAAAATTAAATTTGCTCGATTAATATAATTGTAAAAATTTTGAATCACCTAATTTTTTTAGTTCTAATTTTTTGATTCGATTTAGTTTAATAACTCTTATTATTAAAAAATGATCAATTTTTATAAATTAATTAGTTTTTATAAAATAAAATGAACTAGTTAATGTTTAGTGTTTAGTGAATAATCCTTAAGTTAGATTTTAAATATGTTAATATGTAAGGATAATTTTTTTAAATTTTTTTTATCTTGTTAAATCTTTATCATATACCTTATAAAGTGCAAATACTAGTTAAATTTTTTAAATTTATAGTCTAATTTCTATAATATTATTTATAATAATAATAATTTTTAAAACGAGTATTAAGTAATAATTAACTTGTTAAATATCTTCCAGTTGTTTCATGTGTAGCCTTCAAACGTTGATCGCCATGTCCTGCCTTGTCGTTTTATGTGATGGAGTTGGAATTCCGATTTCCGACAATATCGCAGCTTCTGTTGGATTTCTTATAGAAGTACGAACACATGTTACACATCTATTGACGAGTAGGCTTTCCTGGCCTAACTTTTGAATAGCAAAACAATACGGTGATTAAATGAGTATTCATTGCATCAGAAAGTCTACTATAGATCTCAAACGGTTTAAGCCTTTAAGGTATATGAGATCTATGGTAATTTAATTCAGTTACGGTTTTTTATTATATTTTATTAAATCTTTTTCATATATTTATGTAAAAATTATAACAAAACAGATTAAATCTAATGTCAAAAAACAAAATAGATTAAATCTTCTGTTTTGATTATAATGCTTCTATCATATTTTATTAAATATCATCCATATATTTTTATGAACCTTACGTAATGTATGGCTGAGATTTAATGAACCGGTTGGGCCAGACATTTAATGCGTTAAAGACCGCGTAACATTAGTTGTACATTTATCGCTAATAAAATATAATCTGTGGGGTTGCTTAGTTTTGTGCATGGACCGGTCCTCAAATAAGGAAAACCTCCCTCCAGGCGAGTATGATTCATGAAGTGCCATTGACGTTATATATATATATACACACAGACAGCTTCTTTTCACTGAAAGACGTGTGGTGGTTGTGCTGATTCTTCCGTTTTCAGGGTCCTGAGTTCTCTCTGAGTGGCTCAACGCTCCCTCCGATTTCATAGTGGTGCGAGCTCAGCGCATTCCTGTCCTGCACTTCATCTAGGCATTTTGATTCTGTGGATTCACCTGTAGAAAGATATCATTTTCAGGGTATGTGTTCCTTTTTTATTGTAGTTGCTGATCCAAGATCGATGCCATGATTATGGGAGTTATTGTTCTTTGATGGCGTTTGGAATGGATATGGGAGTTTCTTTCCTTTGATGGCGTTTGGCATGGAGTTATGACTTTATTTATTTGAAAGAGACTGAAATTTGGGGACAAGAATGACAATTTTCTGATGTTTCTGCTACCCTGAACTTATTTTCTGATGTTAATCTACATTACAAACTAAACCTGTGAGTTTAATGGTCGAAGTTCGTGAAGATTTACTCTGGGCCATGCCTGTTTTAATGCAATGTAGTCCTAAATCTCCAAGAAGCTGCTGTGAGAAACAGATTAAGAAGGTCTAAAACCTCAAGTAACTGAAACTATCCCTTGCCTTGCAGGTGTTGTCATATAGCTGGTTTTTGATGGAAATGGGTTCAATTAAGCTGCCACAGGAGCTTCCCACATTAATCAAGTATGTCTCTTCCAATGAAGTGGCTGGTTTTGATAGGATTGAATGGAACAATCAACATCTTGTGTTAGATATGGTATGTCACTCGTATGATATTATGCTTGTGAAAGAGATCAAACAAAGCTTGTTCTTGAAATTTGCAAGTTCTGCACAGTGGATATGAACGGTAGTAACTTTTCTTTTACATGTTTAACCAGGTGAATGAGACGATTTCTGTTGAGACCGCCATTGATGAACCTAAACTTGTAGACCATAAAAGAAAGCAGTCCATTTCACTCAGCATGCCAGCTTCTCCTTTGAGAGAAAGCTCAAACAACACAAACAGGGTTATTTTTGAAGATAGTGGAAGAGCAGCTGTTGGAAATGGAATATCTGATTCTTCTGCTACAGCTAAGGCTTCGAGCAAAGAGTCAAAGAAAGTGAAATTTCATTCTCAGCCAATGCCCAAAGGCCTTGTATTTGAGGAAGGACTTCCCATTGCAAATGTTCCTAACCATCCCAGCGTGAACAAACTGAAGGATAACAGATATGATTCTTTCAAAACTTGGTCAGGGAAGCTTGAGAGGCAGATAACAAACCTACGAGGAAGACCAAGGGAAGCTCCACCAGTTAGTATGACGGGACAGAAGGTAGAAAGAGAAGCTTTACCTGTAGACAGGTACTTTGATGCGTTGGAAGGTCCAGAACTTGAGACTCTCAGGGTATGTGCTTTCATTTCCCTCAAATCTCTTGTGATATTTAATTATTTATGAAAGCAAATCATGAGCCTATTCTATACTTATCCCAGTCAGTTGCTGCAAAAAAAAAAAAGTGGTAATTGACTGATAATCTATTATCCTTACAGTCTTCAGAACAAATTGTGCTACCAGAAGACAAGAGATGGCCTTTTCTTCTTCGGTTTCCAGTCTCTTCATTTGGTATCTGTCTTGGTGTTAGCAGTCAAGCTATCATGTGGAAAACACTAGCCACCTCTGAATCTACAAAATTTCTGCACGTTAGTGACAAAATAAATCTTGTTCTATGGTGCATTTCCGTTGCTCTTGTAGCTATTGTCTCTTCCATCTACCTTCTTAAACTGATCTTCTTCTTCGAAGCCATTCGTCGCGAATATTACCATCCAATTCGGGTCAATTTCTTCTTTGCCCCATGGATAGCCCTTCTGTTCTTAGCTCTGGGAGTGCCACCTCATGTAACGAAAGATCTGCCTCAAGCCCTTTGGTACATTCTCATGACTCCAATCCTCTTCCTGGAGCTTAAGATTTATGGGCAGTGGATGTCAGGAGGACAAAGAAGGCTATCAAAGGTGGCAAATCCTTCTAATCACCTTTCAGTTGTTGGGAACTTCGTTGGAGCATTGTTAGGTGCATCAATGGGGCTTAAAGAAGGACCCATATTCTTTTTTGCTGTTGGCTTGGCTCATTACACGGTCCTCTTTGTGACTCTCTATCAGAGACTTCCAACAAATGAAACACTCCCAAAGGAGCTTCATCCAGTATTCTTTCTGTTTGTTGCAGCTCCTAGTGTTGCTTCAATGGCATGGGCAAAGATTCAGGGTTCCTTCGATTATGGATCGAGAATTGCCTACTTCATTGCCTTGTTCCTCTATTTCTCACTGGTTAGTATGCCACTTCCTGACCATCAGTACCCATTGATGTCATTTTACATAATTGAAACTAAAACTGCATGGGGTGTTGCAAATTTTCTGAAGCATGTTCTTTTCCCCTGGTTTTTTGCAGGCAGTTCGAATTAACTTTTTCAGAGGATTCAAGTAAGTGTTTAGCTCCTTCAGTTCATCATACTGTTTGTTTCTACTTTCAGGTTTTTCTTATATGCTTAAATCTCCTGAATTGACAGGTTCTCATTGGCTTGGTGGGCTTACACCTTCCCTATGACCGGTGCAGCTATTGCAACCATTAAGTACGAAAGTGAAGTTGAACATATAATAACCCGTGTTCTTGTTGTAATTCTTTCTTCTGCCTCCACACTCACAGTCACAGCTCTGCTTGTAACGACGATGGTACATGCCTTTGTGCTGCGAGACCTCTTCCCCAATGACATTGCCATTGCCATTAGTGACAGGAAACCGAAACACACACATCACAAGAAGTGGTTTAATCTAGTACATGGCAGCCCAGAGAGTAATGAGATAGAGAATTACTTGAAATTTGTTACTTCACATGACCATCCTGATTCAGAAGTTGCTAAATAAGTCTAAAGCTTCAAAGTAAAACAATTCTGGCAGGTCCCTACCATTTTCTGAATCTTTAACCCTCACCATGTGAGTTACTCATCAGACAAGAAATTGAAAGTTACCGGTGAACATGATTTGATAGAGGGAATAAAGATTCATGCCGTAGGAGTTGAATGTTGTATTAGAGAGTTGAGTACTGTATTAGAACAAAACAACCAATGTATTGTATAAGATCCGGATGAGTACTATTTTGCATATAAAATCTTCTGTAAAGCTTAAGAATGGACTGAACTTCTCTCTAGGTAATTAAGTTCCAAACTTAAGTGATAGTAAACGTCTACATAGTTCATTTATCAAACTTTAGTAAACTAAAAAATTACTTTTTTTTTGTTGATATATTGACTTCCAACTCTTACTGTGTCTACTGTGTCTGCCAACTATACAGGTATACATTCAAGAATAATCTACAAAATTTTAGGGTAGGCATGACCTGGCCTAGGCTTGACCCATTTTTAGAGTAGACATGGCAGTCCGATTTGAACCTGACCTAGGTCAACATGGAGGAGCCTGATGCATTCTCTCCCTCCAGAGAGAAGCAGGAATCCAGTCCATTAGATTGAAGGAAACCCATAAGCCCACTGGAACCAGAAAGCATCAACGTGTGAAAGGGAATATAACTGAAGCAATAGCGAAGGCCATGAACCATCTTCAGTGTCAGGGACTTGATCAATTTGTAGGCAGCAACAACTAAACAACATTGCAAAAAAGTCACAGGATCTTAGGCATTTCACGAGGCAGTCACTTGTGGGCTGTACAAAACACAAAGCATCAACTTAAACTAGTAGTTGTGTCTGCTCTTTCAGATTTCGTCTCTAAGGATAAACACTTCACAGTTCTTGTCTTTTTAGTCTACAGCTTTCATTTTCTCATCACAGTCGACAATAACACTGCTTCAAATGCATGTGTACTAAGTGAAAACACAAGTCCTATGACAGGAAAAATGATGGGCATTGTTCAATATGTCCTCAGACTTTTTAACAATGACCCCAGGATGAACCGGCCGACATGCGGAATACTTGAAGGCCTTGGTCCCCGTTCCAGGTTTGTTGCTTTCAATACAACCGCAAATTATTGCAGAAAATCCTGATAATGCAGGTCACGATCAAGTTTCTTTTGATAATCTTACACATTTCTTCCAATCTATAATCTGTATTTTCAAACCTGATTAGAAGTTAGATAGTTATATCACTTTAATCCTTTATCCTGGATTCATAGTGTGGAAGGACCAAATAATAGTTATATCACTCTAATCTTTTATCCTGGATTCATAGTGCGGAAGGACCAAGGTATACCTTGTTTGAACCTTGAAAAATGATCATCTAATGTTGCCTGAACTGACTCCTGAATTCTGGAATACTAATTCATATCAATAGTTATAAATTTGGTGCTCTATCCTTTCTTTTTTTTCTTGATAATCTCACAGTTTTCAGGAACGGAAATGATCCCAAGTATGTGTTTCCAAGTAAAATCCAGTGATTAAAACCTCAATATCATCTTCTTGCAGCCAACACCTTGTTTTCTGACAGGCTGAAATGTATGGTGTCCTGAAGCTACAGTGACTAAAGAATTGATATTGGCGACAATTAGCATGTAAGAGGTCTCGGTCCCCCACAAAAGGGTCATTGTAGCTACAAGAGGAAAACAATAGCCATAAATGCGAGTCTTGGTTTTGCTGCTTCCGTGGATTAGTAGAAAGAAGGCGAAGACGAACAGAAGTAGATATAAACAGAAACGCACGTTAACGAACTTTGGAACTTCTCCTAACACATTTTGTCTCTGTCTCCTTATCCTACTCGTTGACATGTGATGGACTTTTTCTTTCTCTCAGCCAACTCTGGACTAAGCCAATGGCTTATATTAGGCCAAGATAGTCAGGAATATATGAATTCAGGATTTGGAAGATCAGTGATGGTTAGAGCTTCAAATTGCCAGATATGTCACATCCTGAACCCCATTGTTGAGGGGACCAGAAATTCACACTTCTTCCATTGAACTATAATGACCCTCTAAGATTTTGTATATTTGATTCAGTGCTTTAATTTGTGAACTGTACAAGTGGATATTTAGAAAAATGCGTATAAAACCTCATGTCATAAGTGATATTTTAATCTTTTATTTAAATAAAGATAAGAAATGAAATTCTCTATAAATTTATAAGAAATCATTTAATTATAAAAATGATTTCAAAAAATCATTTAATCATTTGATTTCAAAATGTTATAAATAGGATAAAACCAAAACTTACAGATATTAGATTGAAACGATAAAAATAGGTATAAAAAAGAATAGAAAAACCTTTAAATGAGGAACAGATCTTCTGTTTCCCACAACCCTATTCTACTTGTTCTCATCTTATCTCAGCAGCTCAATTTTGTGGGTCTTATTTATTGAATGAATGAAATTTTATAAAATAGAATAGGAATAGAATAATAGAAACAGATGATCTGGTCCCTTTAAAGGGGAGGATAAGATCTTCTATACCCATAACTCTGTACCAACTCTGTTACATACATCCCATCTACACAAGGATATGTGGATGGAATCGTATGTAACAGAGTTGGTATAGAGTTATAGGTACAGAGGATTTGACCCCCTTTAAAAGATGTGCAAGTTTTGTCTAACTTTTTGATGTTAGTTATACTTTCGTTCATAACTCTCAACATCAAATTATTACCTATCTGATCATCCAATCAGTTAATAACTTTGATTTTTCATTTAAGAACTTACAAGTCTGTCTACCGTCTTCATTACTTATAGAAGAGATATGCGAGTTATAATGCTGCTTGGCAGACATGGACACAAAAGATTGATAGTCCTATGATTGTGCCGAGGAAAAAACCTCAGCCTAAAGTTTGGTTTCCTAGTTCCTAATCCCTCCGTTTTAAATTACGAATTTCGGGTTATACCATAAATTGCGAGTTATACTGTAATTACGTATTGGTAATTACAATTATAAGAACATAATTATGTTGTGTAATTGAGCCAAAAGGGTTACAAAGACAACACGAGAGTATCAGAAACAAATTCTTGGAGGCATAAACTGACCCTCTCTTCACTGAAGTACCTAATTTTCTCTTGGTCTTGGATCGCATGAACAAGTTGTTATATGTCTATCTTTTCCTCTACTCCTGTCTTAGGTTGCTGAGTAAAGAACAGAAAACAGAACAAAAACAAAAATCTGAAGAGAACACGGTGCGTCTGAATATCCGATCACCTTTCACCAGCTTTTGGTATTCATAAAAGCTTCCAAGAAGCTTAGTAGTAATAAACGTAGGTTATTTCCTTGAACTTGTATGAAGAGATGGGAAAGAAGAGCTTTCATGTCATGGAGTATTCCACTCTTTATTTCATTTCCTGGATGAAATAAGATCCAAGAATATAAGGATATGTTGAAGAAATCGACTGAATGAATTGTCTGATAAGCTAACAAATCAAAATTAAGTGATGGGTTCGATCCAAATGCAAATCATTCGAATTGAGTTTCAATCTCTCGTCATAACTTGGATCTTTTTTAACTTCTTGGAAGTGGAAGGCAAGAATGATTGTCTCACCTGTTGGACCACCACTTTAGGGCAGTATTTTTCATGTTTTGGAAGGCAATAACATAAAATTGAAGAAAAAGATAGTCATATACGTGTAATAGAGTAGTCCTTTAATTTCTTTAGAAAGCACTTCAATGAAGTAAGGAAAAAAAAAAGAAGAGAAAATAGCTGTCTCTGATGTCCTTTCCTTATCAAGCTCTGGCCTTACAAAACAGCGTCTTCTACCCCTTTACGAAACCAATCTACAGGATGAGAAGAAAAGAACAAGAACAAGAAGCAAGTTGCTGTTTTGATCCCTTTATTCCTTCTCATTTTTCTCTCTTTCCCATGTGATGGTGTGAAACTATGAACATTGGTCCTTTCTTTTCTACTTTCTTGTTTTCAATTTCTTCTGGGCTCTCCATCACACAACAGCTTCAATTCACTTCCCTGAGAATAAGATAAAGAAACGTCAAAACCTGAAATTGTGTAATACAAAAATCATAATAAGTTTACAGTTTAGGTGAACATTAACCAACCCACCTATGGATCTTTTGCAGTGAAGAACAGCCTCGTAGATTGAGCTCTCAGAATCGCAGGATTTTCTCCAATCATCAATGGAATAAGCTACACTTATTCTTGGAGATGTTCCTGCTGAGTAAATCCAGTTTTTTACTGCCTGAACTTCTGAATCCATAGAACCAACTCTAGAGCTTGGTTTGTGCCCACAAATTCTCCGATACAATGGCCTCAGGAAATCCATGTACTTCTGAAATATTTGCTTCGACAATCTGCGACATCTTCTCAACGAAGAACATCGAAATTTATCTGCTGAACCAACGAGCTTCGGTGCATGTGCAGATGTTGTAGAAGGAAGAGCTATGGCTGAATCTGAGACCTTGTAAGCCCCAGTCCCCAAAGGGTCAACGAAGACAGGCATGACATAACCATTGGAGAAGAGCTCGTCAGCGTGAACTGGCGTGAGAGGAGATTGTGAAGCTGGGAAATCAAATTTGAAGTCCTGAGAGTTCCCGAATACAAATCTCTTGGAAGGTGGCAATCTCGGGTCCATCTCGATGAAAGAAGCTTCATCAGAAGCATCAAGTGAGGGCCTGAGAGAACTGTCCAGGCTTTCCAGAGCTGGTTTCAGGTTTACTAACCAACTATACGAAAAGCTTTCGATTGATAGAGGTTGTGAAGCTTCCATGCGAAGCAACTAGCTCTAGCTTCAGGAAAGATTACAAGAAACAGAGTATGTTTCAGCTCACCTTGGAATATATCTGTAAGGCCTATATATATACACACACACCACAAGAGATTTAATAATTGAAATACAGAAATAAAAAAAGAAAAAGAAGCAGGAACTTGTGACCCCACAAACACCGATTATGCAGTGTTGCTTTTACCCCACTTTCTTTCTTTATAGTTCTTTAATTTCTTCGTTTTTTGAAGTTCCAACACAAGTTTTCTTTTTCTCTTCCAAATTAGATCAGTCATAGCTAACCAAAAACAACCATAGTAGGTTATGAGTTACGTTTTATTGGTCTAATTATAAGTAATTAGAACACAATTATGACAAATTGCGATAATAATACTTCGTCCTCCGTGATCAGTCCAAAAATTCTTATAAATTATGTTTGAATTGGTTTTAGTGTAAATATTTTTTTTGATGAGCTTTAGAAAGGTTAATAAGTAATTTTCTTTACCACAAAAGATTTTTGTAAGAAAAATGAGTGTTTGGTTGTAAAAAAAGAAATTCTTTAATAGATTGGCTTTTTTCGTAGCCAAAATACAGATTTTTAAAAAGCTAAAATTTAGAGTTTCTAAAAAAAACATGACTTTTTAGGATAGAGTTTTTAGATCAATTAATGAATCTACTTTTTAGTCTCTTTTATCCTTATATTTTACATATAATTTTCACAATATCCGCAAACTCATATTCATGTTTATCTTGTAAACCCATTATTTAACTTTTTATATGTTTTAATATTTATTTTTTATATTAGTTTTACTTATATTGTAATTTATATAAAAGATTTTGTTAGATATATTTTCATTTATGTTTTATATGGTTTAAAATTATATAATAATTAAAATATTGTGTTTTTCATATTGTTTAATATACTTTAAATAATTTTTATATACATAAATAATTTTTATTACAAAATATAATATAGTTAAAATTAAAAATGGTTTTGATTTTTATGTTGTCAAACAGTCTATTATATGAAACTCTTTCAAAAAAACTCCTTTTTAAATGACATCTAAATAGTTAATTAGTTTCTTAGAAAAATTCTTCTAAAAAAATATCTATAGAAAAAAAACTCTACTAACAAAAGTTATATTAGTATAAGCCCAACCAAACAGAAACTTAATTCTTAACTATAAAAAATCTAAAAATTTAGAGTAAAGTTTGAGGTTTGAAGATTGAAAATTGAAAATTAAATAAATGTCCTTATTATCTCGTATTTTTAGGTCAAAGTTATAAATCTCTTGTGTAGAAAAATCTCTTTATCTTAGACTTTAGTTAAAAAATAATGATGGAGTACACGCGATATACAAATCACACTTGTAACAATCGAATGTTACTTACATAATCACACTTGTAACAATCGAATGTTACTTACATAATGATTTAATTCAACTCTTAAATTCAAACCAAAGTAATTATATTTGACATAAATTAATAATTTATTATAATTATTTTAAATTATTAATTTAAATTGAGAGTTTAATTTCTTCGACTTAAATTTAAGAGTTGAATTGAGTTACTACATTAGTGATATTTGATTAGCTTATATTTGAGATCCATGTTTGTTTCATTGTTATCTTTTAATTAAAGTCTAAAAGAAAGGTTTTTTTTTTAAGATTGAAATTTTAAAAAATCAATAATTTAAAAATTAAGAGGTTTTTTTAATTTCAAATTGTGTATGATTTAAAACGCTGAAAATAAAATTGCAATTGCAAAATTTAAATCACTGAAATAATAAAAAAGGAGACATGCATGCTTCACTATGCTTTAAAAATTAAGAAAAGGAAGATAAACAAAAACAGAACATAACATAAGATATGCTTTGAAAATGTTCCTAACAAACGGTAGGTAATTGATAGGCAATAAATGCCTATATAGAGCAGGTTGAGGCATATAACATATTATATAGATTTTTGCATGTCCATGTTCAAGCTATTCGAGTAAAGCTCATGCTTAAGCATATGCTATTCTTTTGCTCAACACTCAATTAGACAATAGTAGACAAATCTTATGATTATACTTAGTTTCTTTTGTCTCTTGTCTGCTACTTTGGATGATACAATGATTCCACACTTGCATCCCACTTATGCTAATTAAGTTTGACAATGAATCTAAGTACATTCATTGGATGATACAATGATTCCACACTTGCATCCCACTTATACTAATTAAGTTTGACAATGAATTAAAAGACTTAAAAACTACCCCCTTTTATTTAAAATAAAATTCGTTTTAGAGAGATTTTAATTATTCAAAATAAGTGTCATTCGTGACTTTTTATGCATGTTTATGATTTTACTTCCAAAATTATCCTTTAATTTCTCTTACATCTTAATTACACATATTGTACAAATTATATTT